>JAMLFT010002303.1:0-26132 GCA_026544285.1 Pachyrhizus erosus | reverse complement strand
AATAAATAAATAAAATGATAAATAAAATAAATAAATTTTATCAAAATAAAATAAATATTTGGTGGAAGAAAATATAGGAATAGAAAGAAAAAATATAAATAAATTTATAAGATTTTTGAAAAATTAGAAAACCAAAAATATAATTTTAAAATTTAAAACAAAAAGAAAAAGAAAATGAGAAGAAGAAAAGAGAAAAATAGAGTGTTGGGGGTTGAACCCAAGTCCCTTGGCTGGTAGCAAAACGCGTTACCAGCTGAGCTAAGCATCTTGGGCAAAAACATAGGCCCAAAGAAAATATATGAGATACAATAAGAGAATAAAATGAGAAAAAACAAAAGTAGAGTAAGAAAAATGTTGGGGGCAAACTCGAAGACGCGACATGGGAGCAGAAAGAGGAATTGGAAAGCAGGGGTTGTCATTTAACCACTAGGCTCATTGCTGAAAATTTATACAAATTAATTGTACTTAAACTAACCTTTAAAAGCTTGACCACCATGGAAGCTGCTCGATCACCTCCTTCAACCTCGAGTCATCACCTGCCAACACACCACCTTGTGATCTTGTCGTCGTCCCAGTTACATTCGCCTATACTCTAGGAATTAAATAAACAAAAATTCGAGCCAAAAAGCCTATAAATTTGAGGCTACAATGAACGGAGAAAAAGGCATAACCAAAGAGAAACGAGCTCAAAATCTCTCCACGAATCGAACCTCATTCATCCCATTCTGCTCACTAACTCCTTTGAAACTCTCTTAGCAATAATTTCGTCCAAGAATTAATTATAACAGAATAGTAAAACTCATAAACGACCCCTTGCCAGAAAGTTCATTTTGCTTCGCCAAAAAACTTCAAAACAGGTAAGAGAAATCTCTTTTCTTTAAATTTTTGTTACTTGAAGCTTGTATATGTCTTTAATTTCGATTTAGAATCATAATTCCATCAAAACTTGGTCTAGAAAGTAGGATTCAAATGCAGAGTTTCCATGGTTATTTTAAACAAATTTTTAATCTCGAACTTGAACCCAATAGTTAAAACTCAATTTAGAGAGTTTGTAAAGTTGACAATAATGTTTTCAAATTAGTCTAAATAGAATAGAAGCAAAAATTTGAGGAATTGGACCAAAATTGATAACTTCGATTCTCTATCAAAACCTCCATGCTTTTTAAGTAATTTTTCATTTGGATTTGTCAGTTCCAAGTGCAAATAGTTTGATATTGCCATATAAAAAGGTAATCAAAATAAGTGAGGACTAATACAAGATGCCTAAAATAAGGGAAAAGAAGAAAATGGAGGTATCTAAGGAAAAGATGAAGGAGAAAGGGGAGGGGTGTAGTTATAAGCCTTAGGGTGTAAAAAGTAAAATAGAGAGGGGTCGAGTTTAGTGTAATGAGGGTGCAAAGAGTAAGTTAGGAAGGAGGGTGTAAATATTAAACAAAGGAGTACAAATAGAAAAATAATATATATATATATTATTTTATTTTATTCTAAACTTTAATTTAAATAAACTGACTTAAGTAGATAAACATAGAGATACAAAATTATAGAGAAAAAGAAGAGAGAAAGAAAAAAAGGAAAAAAAATAAAGATAAAAATACTAAGAAAAGATAACTTTGCCATTTTTTCTTGTTTTATTCTAGATATATTTTGACTTATGAGTGAATCTCTTAATTAGATTCTAACATTTACTTAGTTAACCAAAGGAGAATAAAATAGGAATAGGAGGAAAAATAAGAGGAGAAAATAGAGAAGAAAATTATAATAAAAATCACTAGAAAAGATGATTTTTTCCTTTTCTTATTTTTCTGATTATAACTCTTGAAATATGAATAAATTTCTCAATTAAATTGTACTATTCATTAGTTAAAAAAACAGAATCAAATTTGAATACGAAAATAAATAAATTAGAACATAAGTATGAAGTTCTTGGTAAAGGACCATTTTGCACTTCTCTTGTCATTTTAACTATAAATGTGAGATTGATTGTTTGAAATTTTGTTTAACTACAATTTGGTTGTTCCTATTTTATACGATAATGTTTTATTGCCTACGTTGATGGTAGAAATGAAGAGTTATTACCTCTACTAATAGTAGAGGAACCTATAAGATATTGACAAAATTTCTCAATTAGATAGTAAATTACAAAAATAATCCTAAAGTAGAAGATGAACTAAGAAACTTCTTAAACAATGATAAGATAAAGTTTGTATAACTTTGCAAAGTAAGAATGGAAGAAAGCTAATACAAGATGATGCCATTGAATTAAAAATCAGTATCAAGTAAGATTGACGAATGAAGAAAAGGAATGTAGAACGAATTAAAATCCTTAACAAGTGAGAATCAAGTATGGAGATTACAAGCGTTGATCACAAAAGATACTTGAGAAATATACACAGGCTCTGGTGAGTCCTTGAGGGTAGATAAGGTGTCAAGTTGTAAACTACTAAGAGTGAAGAAGGTGTTACAAAATCGACTTGACGTCCTTGACAAAGCGGAGCATTACCAACATTCGGTTGAGAGTATCCTATACTAGTACCAGGTAGGATATGTACTCCCGATCATCAATCCAAAATACAAACTTGGACTATTATTGATATGCTTGTGTAATTCCTCCTAGAGTTAGCAGTGTTGGAGGCTACAAAGAGCCTTAAACGAGTATAATTCCTAATTAGGCACGTTAAGGTGATATGAGAGCCTGCGATAGTTAAAATGATGTATACTTGTATGTGTTTGCTTAATGATAGATGTCTCACTCCTACAACCCCCACATTTCAAATATAGATGGCAGACGAGTTCCAATCCCTATTCCACTTGACGATAATATCCTTGGAAGGTTGATGGACGCATGACATGACCAATGGGGACAATACTTTCGTGGGCTATGTTAGATTTGCTTTTAAACCCCTAAATATCATAGTTCCATGACAATTCCATCACATAGATATCTCAATGGTCTTATCACAAACCCAACCACCTAGATACACAAAATTTTCTCCAGACTTTCCGACAGTTCATCAATGCGCTCAAACCCCTCAACACCAAGATTCATTCATAAGTTCAGTTTCAGGAAATGGTCAAGGTTGAAGAGAGAAATCCTCAGAAGAAAATCCTTCGAAGTGTTCGAACTAGAAATGTTTGAAGGAACATAAAATACTTTGATCTTCTTAGACTTTTACTTTTGTGTAATGTATTAATTAACTACCTTGGATGAATGTAATAATTATAATTTAACCTGATCTTATCATGTTGAATGAAATGTTATAATAAGTTGGTGATAGTTATATCTTTTTTTAAATTGTAACCCCTAACAAGATTAGTTTTAGGAATTTATCCAAAATAAAATATCTATAAAATACAATGAATAAAAAGAGCTTTATACACTTGCACAAAGATCTTTCCCAAAAGCGATATCCTTACCATTTTCCATAACTTCTTAATTTTATTATCATTCCTTGTTGAACTAATATGCCTCCTTCATTTTGGAAATTCTTTATCGCCCAAACCTTCAAGAACCTCTTAATACCCTTATGTGAGATGAGTATCCTTACCAATAATTTTATCTTGCTAAATCCTTATTTTTCATTTCCATTTATCCTAAAGAGTGTCATTTTAGATTTTTATGTACTTAATTTACTCAAAATTGGCTCCTTTCTGCCTAAACATATATTTTTCCAAGAAACCTATTGAATTTTATTACTTTTTGAAGATGTTAAGGATGAAAATAATAAAATGTTAGTAATATACTTTCTAATATAAACTTTTAAACACATTTCTTATTACCAAGTTAAAAATTATACAAAAATAAAACTTTATAGTTTTACTTAATGATCTCTAATTATTATTTTAAATTTTTAATAAATATGCTAACCAATCATAAAAAATATATTAAAAAAAGTGTGTTGAAGAATATGTTAATAATACTTACTTATATAAGGTTATTTTAAAAGAAAGAAAAAATATTAAAAAAAGATTGACACTAACTTTATGAGTAATTACTACTTTTGTTTTTATATAATTTTTTTTAACTAATTCACATAAATTTACAAAATTGATTAATATAATTAATAATATTAAATTTGTTAATAAATTATATTATTTTATCAAAATATTTTTGAGATTATTAGAAGTCATCGTCTCACCCGTTTTACTTGTAAATTAATTAATACATATTAAACATATATTTTTTATCCTAACAAAAGAGAAATTATTAATTTATCTTATTAATTTATAATATTTATTATTTATTGACTAAAAAATTATAAAATAATTATTAATAATTAATTTAGTAAAAAATAGTTAATACAAGATAGAATTTAAAGATAGTCTTATAAAGAAATAAATTTCTCAAAAAAGGATAAGTGTTTTGCCTTCCATCTAAACAATCTCTTCACAAATCTATGAGAAGTAGCCATGCAAAAGCTCTTGCTAGACTAGTTCCGATGGAGACGCCTAGGTATTTAATTGACAGGCCCCTCTCCTATATTTTTGAGAATCTTTGCCGATCAGAGACTTTGACAACTATATTGAGCTGTTGAAAATTCACTTTTAAGCCCGAGCACAAATCAAATAGTTTCAGAATATTTTGATGGACACAAATCGTGCACAGTATTGCTTCTCGGTGCCTGACCTGTTGTCAATGCATCATTGGCATACTATAAGTGAAGTGGGATACAATCACACCTTTTCTGAGTACTATATCTGGTATCCTTTAAAGTAGCCTTTTGTTTCTCCATCAATTGATTCAGGCTTTCTGCTACAATGACAAATTAAAAGGGAATGTGGATGCCCTTGTCTAGGTGCTTACGCCCCTGAGGAAAATTCCTAATACTTAAGGAATTCGCTAATTATCTCCTTCACAAAGTAAGGAAGCCCATTTTCTCCACTGTGAAATCCAAATATTTCTAGCTTATCGCCTCATACGCCTTTTCAGTCTACTTTAAATAACACACACTCATTATTTTTCCTTTTAGCTTCTTTCACGATTTCATTAGCAATTAACACCTCATCCAACAGTTGTTTGTGTCTATTCTTAATAGCCGTAAATTGAGTCTCTGATATAATATTATCAAGAACCTATCTCAACCTATTAGCTAGAATCTTTTACAGCACCTTGTACATTCACCCTATAAGTTGAATTCTATAATCTCCTACAGTCTTAGAGCTCGATTTTGACAGAGTGAGAATAATAAATGACTGGTCTGATATTTTAACCTGTTTTCTATTCTGGTGAAATTCCCCAAGAATCTACATATCACCTTCAATCATTTCGAACGTCCATGCATGTATTTATATGGATTTTGACAGCAAGAAAATTAGCTTGCATGGACGAAATTTTTCTAACGTCCATGTATTTAGATTTCTAAGAGCCAAAGTCATTGTTAAGTGGCGTCCACAAAATGACCACTTAACATATAACAATTACTAGATAACAACTTGATTGTTGGTAATTTTTACACAATATTGTGCAGATTAATGGGGTATACTTTAGCGATGGCTGTGGAATTTTTTGAAGGACAAGGTATTAATAATATATATTTTAAAAATAAAAGAAATATTTTTCCGAAGTTGTCTGTAACAAAACCTTTTGCATGTGATGGCGTTAGACTATTACCGATGTGATTTTCACCACTTCTATCATTTTTGTTTAAAATATTCTCTCAGCTATTAAGTTTAAAATATCCTCTCAGCTCTTAAAACACACTTAAGTTGTTATCTTCTCAAGTTTACAATTCACTTTCCTATTCTGAAACTAATAAACTAAATTTTGTAAGTTTAATTTTAGGTCATAATGTACAAATGTATTAATTCTTATAAGTAATAAAAAATAAGTAAGTTATTGCCTTTATATTGATTTGTCTAATATTTAAGTAATTATAAAAATTTAAGTAAATTGTGAGAGTTGAGTTTGAAATTAAAAAAATAATGTAAGAAATTAAAGTGTAATAAAAAAAATTTGGTTTATCATTTTATCAAACATGTAAAATGTGGAAGATGAGTTATTATATTAATCTTGTTTAAGCGAGTTTAAATGACTTTATTTAAGTTAACACAGAGGCATGTCTTATATTTTAGAAAAGTTTTATTTAAGCGAGCCAAATTAATACCACTTAAGCAAGATCAAGAATTCCAATCATTTTAATTCTTTTTTCTTATGGTGATATACCCCTTGGTCTTTCTTTGCTAAATTCCTCAACAATCTTTCTTGAAAAGCAACAAATATTAACCAAGATCAAGTGTGAAAAGAAAATAAGCTCAAATTCCAATTGAATGAACTTATTTGTTCTAATTTATTTAAGATGGATGCAAACAAGATAAAAAAAACATAAGAAATATTAAATAATTACATCTAAATATTATAAAATTGTAAGTATAACAAGCAATTATTATTAGGTTTTATTTTAGCCATTAAAATTTTGATTTGACATACTTATTTTTTAAATAGAAAATTGGCAATGAGTTCGTTATCATCAATTAATAAGGTTAAATAAATTTATAGATCATTAAACTATTTAATAATTTTTAATGAGATTTTTAAGTATTTTTTTAATTTATATTTATTTTTTAATTGAATTATTTTGTTTAATTATCATTACAAAAAATTAATTACTTAAATTATTTGTATGAATTTACATTAAGATTAATGTATGTGAAACTTACGTAAAATTATAAAATAATACTTGAATTGAGTAGATATTTATATATAAGAATATTAATATGAATACGTAATAGTACTAGTGAGAAAGATGAAAATATTCAATACAAACTTACGAAGTGAGTTTAATAATTAATTAGATTTTTGTGTCTAATTTTTTGTAATAACAATTAAATAAAATGATCCAATTAAAAAATAAATATAATTTGAAGAATTCAATTAAAATATTTTAAAATTTTAATTAAAAATTTATAAATAATTTATGAACCGACGAATTAATTTAACCAATTAATAGTTACCTAGCCTTTCTACAATTATCGATGGCTTTGGTAGTAATTCAAAATTTCTCAATGTATTCGTGCTGTGACAATCCCATACTACTAAAATTTTACTCCCAACTATTTAGTACACGTAACTGTAATTACGAATGGCTGAACTACAAAAGTGTACATACACATATCTTCTTTGTAAAATTGAGTTGATTTTTTTTATACATAAGAAAAAAAGAATATTAACTGAGTTGAATACAATCCCATACTACTGGAGCGGACTTTTACTATCTACGATTGAATAATAACCATGAGAGTCTACACATGTTTTTGTAAAATTGATTAGTTGAATATTCTAAAGGGGTTGAACTATGAGTGGAAGTCCATAAGTAGGCCTTAGGGAGAGCATGATAGATGGTGAATGATGGTAACCCGGGGAAAGCTTAAAACTAAACTTGGAGAGAAGCAATGTTAACACAATCTTGTACTCCATAAAGGTCAAATTCCTACCAACACACATCCTCCCTCCAAACCCAAAAGGCAAGTACCCCATCTTGTGGTTGCACCCACCATTCACATCATCCATGAACCTCTCTGGCCTGAACTCATTCGCATCTTTTCCCCATAATTCAGGGTCGTGGTGCATTGCTACAACGTCTATCCACATGTTGGTTCCATTAGGCACTGTTATATCATCAACTTTAATGTCTTCCCTTACTTGCCTTTGCACATTCGGCGCTGGTGGGTATAGTCTTAGAACTTCATTCATTACGCACTTCATCTGCATCAAGACATTTTACGTGTAAGATTTAATGTAGGAAGAGGCACAGGATCATAATAGTAGTTAAGTAAATAATTCTGGTCTAATCTTAACATCTTGCACACGCGCTTTGTCATGTTGACATTTTTTTAATAAATTGTTGCTTGAGAAAGTGTAGTAATTAACGGTAGAACTTCAAATTCATTATTATTACTAACGTAGGAAAATATTTAAATAAGAAATCTAGACTTTATTTACATACATAATCAAATTAATGTATTTAGGAAAAATAACTGTTAATTATAAAACCAAAAAAAAAAAAAAAACAGCTGCTCAAAGATTATAAATACATCAACATACCTTCTTTAAACCAGAGAGCAAGGTGATATCAAGCCTGTCACCACCCACCACTTCTCGTATCTCATCTCTCAACTGATTTTGCCAATCTTCATGCATGGCTAGAAGAAACAAAGTCCATGTGATGGCAAGTGCTGTGGTTTCATGGCCACCGAAGAAGAAGGTCTTGCATTCATCAACCACTTCTCGTGATGTTAATGTCTTTCCTAACCGGCCATCAACCTGATGGTTTCCTTGAAGCAACAAACCTAACAAGTCTTGTTGAGAACTCTCTGTGGATGAACTCTTCCGAGCTTCTATGATGGACAACAAGAGCTCATCGATTTCTTTCCCAAGTTTCTTGGCCTCTAAGGTTTTCTTGACATTGAAATACTTGCCAAAGGGAACACCAACATATCGATTGGTCTTAAAGAGAGTCATTTGTAAGGCTCGTAATTTAGCGATGGCATCTCTTGCATTGTCGTCTTTCATGCCAAAACTTGTTCTTGCTATGATCTCTCCAGCTGTTGCTATAATCTCTCTCTCCACATCGAATTCAGGGTTGCCGGAGTTTATTTCGGTAGCCCATCTATTTATCATTTGATTCGTAGATTCAACCATCATGTTTGCCATGGCCTATACATCACATTACACAAGAAAATGCAAAACCAATTAGAATGTATGCTTATAGCCATAACAGCTATCAAAACTCTTGGCATCAAGCAAATAACAATACAATTTAATTTAATTTAATTTAATTTAATTTATTAATTATCAAAACAGATATCCTTTGAAGCCTTTCCAAATTTCATGGTTCCAGGTACAAATGCAACTTAAGAGAGAGATATATATACCTTCAAATTAATGGGATTGAATGCAGGAGCAACAATGTGCCTGTGACGAACCCAATCGTTGCCCTCAACCATAACCAAACCACTCCCAAACATGGGGTCTCTGTCAGTTCTAAACACACTTGGTTTTCCCCATTTCTTGGCCATCACCACTGTTGACATTTTCTTTAAGAACTCTGGCTCTGCAACGTACAAAAATGGCTCCGTGCCCAACCAGTAGACGAAAACCTTACCTATACAAACGAAAAACAAAATACATCTTTAATTCAAGAGCCCCAGATATATGATATATCTATCATGAGACCAAATGAGTTATTATATTTTGTTCAATCATAATAAATATGACATAGGAGACTTACCATGTGATTTCTGCCAGCTAGAGAAGTAGGGAAAAACGTGCGAGTGTATATCGTGTGAGGATACAACTGAAGATTGAATGCTATTCTTTCTTTTCATCTCTTCAATGTTTCCAAGAGGAAAACATGGGGTTGGACCTCCCAACCCACATTTTTTAAGCTTCTTAAGTGTTTGGTTAGGGAAAACGAACCAATAAAATGTTAGTATCAAAAGCAACAAGAGGCAAAGTGTTGCTGAGAAGGCAACAAGAACCCCAGATAACCCTAGAAAAAACTCCATCTAATGATCTCTTTGAGTCAGTAGTGTATCTATCTTATGCTTCTTAGTTATGGATATAATTGTGTTGTGGAGAGCATAGATCTATGTTGGGTATTTATATGAGAAGGTATGGAATAGGAGAACGCGTAGCTTTTGACTTTGAAAACAACTTATTATTATGATTTTCCCTGATAATCACCGGTTGACCTTTTTGACCCTCAGACTATGTTGAATATTGTCCTTTTTTGGGTCCAACTTTTCCTTCTGCTGGTCGGTTAGGTTTTGCATACTTTGTTTTGTCCACATAACTTAACTTTATTCAGAAGTGAAAAATTGCGGCTGAGCATGAAATAAAATTAAAAATAAAAAAATCAGAAAAAAATATCTTTGTCGCAAATGTTGTCCGCCATGTGCACAGTCAAAGCGATATGCAAGAGAAACAAAATCTAATTAGTCTCCACCGTCACCGTGTTTGCCTTTTAAATGTGTTTAGGTAAGCTTATTTTGAAATAATTTTTTAATAAAAAATTAAAATAATTGATTTATAAATTAAAATTAATTCATATATAAAATAATTTGTAAAAATTCTTTTATATTTAAAAAATATATAAAATAATTTTATAAGTTGTTTTATACATAAATTAATTTTAATTTATAAAAAAAAATTATTTTTTTTATTTTAAAAATATTTAACATATCCTTAAAAATCAACAAAAACCTACTGGTGCTTTGTGAAGCCGCGGGGTACAAGTTAATTTATTATACAAGCACGAGGCATCACACTTTATTCTTTTGTCTGCTACAATAGACACTTGAGACCGTAAAATAATGATAACTTTTAAGATATTTTATTTCAAAAGTAAACAAATTATATATATAAACAAATGATATTTGTCATTAGATAATAGTAATATAAATAATATTTACATTTGTCACTGTATATATTATTTATTTATTAATTGTGCATATATACTACTAGCTGACTAGGGAGTAAATTACAATATTTTTGTGATCTAAACTCAAATTTATTCACTTGTATGATTTTCTTTTGTCCAATTAGATGTTTTAAAAATTAATTTTAAAATTCACGTAATGATTTACAATATAAATTACATGGTTCCTCGTCTTCAAATAATAAAATAAGTGTATATTATAAGGAAATAGTCATAATGTTTTAAATCCTTCACAATAACAGATACTTAGTTTTCCTTGTAAATAATCATGTTTGGTTATTTTTATTTTATTTTTAAGAGTAAAATAAATATTTTTTTATTTATCGATAACTTATACAATTGACTTTAAGGTAATTGTTTTAAAATAAATATTTTAAGAGTCTTGTGCCATTATATTTTCAACATTAACACTGAAAAATTATTTGACAAGAAATGATGTTTTTAAACTATATATCATACAAAGATCAAATATAAAATAATAAAGTAAGCGGTTTGAAATAAATTAATGAACATTTTATTTTAAAATGGAAGTCTTTATTTTTTTACTTTAAAGCGAAAGTCCATAGTATAAAACATTGAATTAAATCTTCATATACTGTTATTACACATCATAGAATTATTTTAAAGAATTAACTATTAGATGAAATCAGGACGTATTTCAGACAATAAAATATCGATTATAATTATTTATTAAAAAATCCTTAAAAATCTATAAGAAAAATACTGTTAATAAAAAATTTAATAGTAATAATGACACATGTGTAATTAACTATATAAATCAAGTTATCAATTCAACAAAAAAAAACCCATAAAGTTATTAAAATTTAGTTCATCTATGTTCAAATTAATAATTATAATTCCGTATTATTGATATTTAAAACTTACAAAATTTACATACATAACTAAAATCTAAAGTTAGGTCAAGTATAAAAAAGAAATATACGAATAAAAAAAATACAAAACAAATAAACAGTTAAAGTTTTACTAAAATAGCTGATGAAGTGGACCTTATGCAACCCACAATCCAGTCTCCTACTCAAGCCGATATTCATATCCTCCAATACTACTATCAATCCATATTATCATAAAATTTGTCATAATTCACTATTTTTTTCGTTTTATTATAATTATTTTATATTTTTTTAAATAGAATAAAAAAAATTATTTAATTAATTTAATAAAATAATAACTTTATTAAATTAATCTAAATTATTATTTTAAAAAAATTATACAATAATTAAAATGAGTTGGAAGTAATATAGAACACAAACCAGGACCTCTCCTTTCCTCTAAGCTACCCTCAACCTCATTGGTCAGAAAAATAGAATCCAGAGTTGTTTCCATGGATTGGCAGCACAAACTTTCTAAAAATAATTTGTATTTTTGTCCCCCCACTTTAAACTACTTTCATAAGAGATTTTTGTAATCATTTACGTCTTTCCAATCTATACTCCCTCTACAAATTCTCCATAATCTTCCATCTTGTCTCCTTTAAATTACCCAAACACCCTCTCCCTCTCCAATCCTACCATAATTTGATTGAGTTCATTCTCAAAATGGCAAAATCTGTATTTTTAACTTTTTCAAATCTTATAATTACTTATTACAACTATTAAATTATAAATAATAAATATGTACAATAACTTTTTTAATTTTTTTTAAAATAACTTCATCCCTCTTATTTAAAAGAAAATATTTAATTTTTTTTAATTTTAAAATTAAATTTATGTTAATATAATATTTACACAAAATTAATTATATATATAAATAATATCTCATAATATCAGGACATGTGAGTGTTTATTTAATTATTCAATCATACAAATTATGAATAAAACGAAAAAGAGCATAAAATATAAAGTTTTTTCGCATTACATATTACATAAAATAAATTGTAAAAACACTCTCCAAATTTGTATCAATTATACATGTATTTTTTTTTTATTTGCATAAAAATTTTTAATTTTTGTGACTCTTAAACACTTGCATCTTCTTTATTATAAACAATGTTAAGGTTATTTATTTTTTATATCACGTGACTACTATGTGATTTTAAAAAAAAAAATCATTTTTAAATTACTTTCATTTCTTTCATAAAGACATTCATTCTCCCATTAAGATGATTATGTTATATTATTGTTGACGTGTATATCTTTAAAAAAAGTTGTTGTTGTGTTTGATAAAATTAGTAATGGTGTATATTTATAGTGTATTTGTGATTATATAACTGTAGTATGAACATTATTTTATCTTTAACGAAAAAATCTTAAGATATTTTTATACATTTAGTGTATACAATATTGTCGAAGAAAGAATTCGTATTTTTGAAAAAGTGGAATAGAAGGAAGAATTGGTTAAGTCTCCAATGGTGTCATTTGGAAAGAAACATTTAACACCAAAGTGGTGAATCATTGAAATGGAAGCCGAATTTGTAAAATGGGATGGTTCCTGTCATGAACCCACAGCAACCCACTCAATCATATTACAAGAAAAATAGCATATAATAAAGAGTACTGTGTCTACTATGGTTGCTATATATAAAAATAATATTTTCAGTAGACGGTGGAGAAAGAGGAATGAGTGGGGAAAGTGCTAAATGATACACGGAAGACATGCATGAAATTTAAAACATGTTAGACAAAATGAGTTGTGGATAAGAGATTTTCGTGTTAATTTTTTGGAAATTGAGGAAAATTAAATTCAATAAACTTCTCTACTGATATTTTTAAAAGAAGAAAATAAAATTATTCATAAACCAAATTTATACATTAGATAATTTTATTTTTATAAATAAAATTATTTTTTTTCAAACAAATCCTAAGATTCCATATATGAAAAATATAAAAGGGATAAAAATTAGATGGACTTGTAATATATATTAATTACTTTTTTCTTGCTTAAATCAATGCATGTCAATGTTATGTGCCAGTCACCTATTTCCCCATAGCCGGTGTGGCTAGAAACGTTTTCAACGGGAATTTTAATCAGTACATATTACAAATCATTATAAACGTGCGTCATCTGATTCTTCACATTTATTTTTAACAAATAACATAGTTTTAATTATTTTATAACTCAATTTTATATAATTTATATTATTTTCTCTTTTTTTTTTTAACAGATCACCTATATTTTTTCTCTGTCCTTATATTTTTTATGTACTCTTTCTTTATATGTTAATATTGAAAAATTATAAAAATAAATAAATATTTATATATAATACATTTAATTCAAAGCTAAATTTAATATTCTTAGTTTTAATAATAAAAAAAATGAACATAGTAGAAAAGTCTCTCTCTCTATCTATATATATATATATGAATAGAAAGGATTCACTTAGATTTAGGTCTTTTTATGATCCCTAATTATATCTAATTATCCTTTGTCTTCTTGTTTTTTTTTCTTTCTTTCTTCTAAGATATATACATGCTCAAGGGGTGCATTTTTTTTTATGTAGTTAAAACAAAACAAACAAAATATACTTTTTCCTTTTTCTTTCTTTGCATGGGTCTATGTTCTAGATCATAATCTTTAATTTGGATTTGTTTCCTCCTTGTATTAGTTACTTGTCCAGTTGTCTTTATAGAGATTTTGTTCAGTTTTCAAAAGGATCATCATATATATTTGAAATATAATATATTCATTTGTTAACTTTTTCTTAGAATTAATTGCTCGTGAAAAACAACGCTAGTTTAAAGTTTTATTTTAGTCACATGGTTTATTACCCTTATTAAATACTCCGTAAGAATTTAATTTAATTATGAAAAAATTCGTACCTTTTATATGTAAAAAAGAGAACACTCAACATTACGAATCTTATTATAGCACAAAACATGCATGAATTCATGTCGCATTTTATTATTGTATGTTCTAGTGTATGGTTCTCCTATTTTCCGTAAATCTACTTCTTTGTGATTGGTCACTAGAATTCGTTACATTTTCGTGCCAATTTTTTCATCCTATATAGAATTGCTCATTAGCTACAATGAAATTGAAAACATCCCACATTAATAACTTTATAGCTATTTTGGATCAACTGCTAAATTAATTGCTTATTTTATAAAAAAAAATTATAATTATATTAAAGTTTATGTTATAACAAGTCAAGAAAAAGATAATTCAATCCTATGTTTTTAATGAATAAAAAAAATAAAATTAATCCCTATATTTTTTGTCAAACATAATCGAAGTTTTTATATTCTTATATTAATGAATTTAGTCTTTAAATTTATATACATACATATATATATATATTAAGTCTCTAATTTATTATGTATAAAAAAATAAATTTACATTTGTCTCTAAAAAAAATTAAATCCAAATATTTTAGAGTTTAAAAATTAAATTCATCAATATAAAAATATATGAATTTTGACCATATTTAACCAAAAGAAATTAAATCCACATTTTTCTCTAAACAAAATAATGTGATGAATCAGAATTTTATGCATAAATATATTTTTTCTAAGTATACAACGATTAAAAAGTGATAACTCATCTTACAGAAAGATATATAATCTCATGAAAAATGTCCTATAACTATTCATGACAACCTTACAAAAACTTGGTTGTCTTGTGATCATTTGACCAGACGGATTTGACCTAACAATAAGTTTGAACCTTTCATCTTAGGAATAGTATAGTCCAACATGAAGAAACAAAATTGTATAAAGGGCAAATTCTAATAGAATAGCAATCTTTTGAGCAATGTGTATAATACAAAAGCAGTGAAGACTGTAATGTTTTGATAACATCAACCTATCATGCACAAAATGTAAAGTTCTACTTTTGTCTCCCAACAACTTCAGAAAAACAAAAGTAACTTCCAAAGAGTATAATAAAATTAAAATTAAAACTTCATGCTATAATTTTATTTCTGCAACCCAACCAAATTATATTTTAAGTGTTACATCTCTTATTCGTACACACTAAGAAAATAAATGGATAAAGACAATATTGAATTTCATAACCATGGAATTAGCTGGAAAGCCGTTATTTTAAACGTCTACATTTTTCTTTACCAAATGAATGTAGTTTGATTTTAAAATTATCAAAGTGTAGCTTTGAAAAAAATTTACCAAGATGGGTAAATGGTAATTCATGCATGAGATTTCCTTTTGTTTTGACGCGGCAATTAAAGTTTGTGGCATTCAGGACCTCCAGAATTACATCGTTAACTGCCAGAAAAACATTGCGCATAAAATAAGAATGTCATGTACTATGAGAACGACTTCAACGAGATTGATAAAAAATAATAATAATTCTAAAAACTACACTAGTTTTAAACAAATTAAACTAATTTAGTGAAAAAGCCTATGCGTGTAGATTTTTTCTTGAATGTAAAAGAATCTAGGAAAACACATTGTATGGGCACGCTCAAAGGAGACCAGCATGGCGTCGACACATCGAATAAAAAGAACTTGCTACATCTAAAATACCCCGTCAAATCACATTATGCTCAGTTCAAAGTTGCATGCCAATTAGATCGAATTCGTTACACTAGCATTTAATTAATATGAAGTTATGAACATTTGCGATTGCTAAAATATAAATCTATCATTCCTTTTGTGAAAAAATCATAATAACTGTCCCAAAATTTATGTTCAAAAGTCATGGAAAAGCATCAGAGCATCATCGAGTTTCATCAATGATGATCCCATTAGTAACCAGACATTTAGTAGCCGTTTGTATTTCTTCTGCAGTGGCCCTGGCTCCTTAAGCTTGTCTTTAGGAACATTTAAAAGCTGAAACAAGTAGCAACAACATTTTAGTACGAACCAATCAACAGATAGTGAAACTCAACCCAGTAAATGTAGTCAATGTATTGAAATAAATGCAAAGCATCGTTTACTGTGCAACATGCCATTACCACCAAATACAAACCACGTTAAACATTTTGTTCCAAAGATCAGACGAAGTGAAACAATGGGGGAACTCAATATTCCCAGCTGTCGTTGTGCCAAAAGTCCATCGCAACAACTCAGATAGTAGTAGTATTATAGCACATAGGACAACCTTACTGATAAACTTTCCTTTTCTAATAGTTGGTAGACTCCCGTAAGTTTGTAAATCAGACTGAAATATTGGATATTGGAGCAAAAGAATATATAATGCAAACATTACAGTCATTTGGATGTAAAAAAAAATTAGAAAGACATTATTAGTATTTGCAAGCTCTAATGTAATTAAAATAGATGACTGATCCGCAGCCTGTTTACATATCAGAACTTGGCTAGCATATGTTCAACCGAATAAAAGTATTTCTTTTTTTAGATAATAGAATCATTATCATTACTTGAATATAGCATTTTATTAATTCAGCTATGATAATGTTTTTTCAATATTTTTGCAAGACTTTGAAGACCAACAAAAATACAATGATGATGGCAAATCAATATAAATATCAGCTATATTAAGAAAAAAAATAAAAATAAGGAAATGAAAGACTCCTTAGAAGAAACCCCATGGAGGATGGGGAACTACAACCACATCCTTTATTCTCACACAACACATCGAGGTTTGCACAATAACTAACACATGCTTAACATATTATAAGATAATCTTATATACATACTTTCAATTCATCGGAGGTCAATTTATAAACAATTTTATAACTACTAACCTCTTCATCCTTTTCCTGCTCAAAAGCCATTCTTAGGCTCAAATTTAAGGCAGCATGGTACATCTCGTCCAGTACATAATCCCAAAGCAGAGGCTTATTGACTTTCCACATCAAAATAGTTATTTGCTTGGCTCCCGTCGTTGCACCTATTTTCTGAAAAGACGATGAAGTTGTGGAAAGATTAAATATCAAGACACAAATATCAACTGATTTCTTAAGTGTTTGCAAATATTGAAAAGATTGGTCACCTCCATATACAAGTAGTTGTCCTTCCATAACTTGTATAGCAGCTTTGAAGCTTCCTTTTTCTCAACCAGAGTAGATGCTGCTATCTACAAATAAAAGAGAAGCACTAATAGGTCACAACAGCAATATAGAATTTGAGTCCATTGAATTCTTTTATTCTTAATTTTATAAAAATGGAGGAAAATGTAATCACTGGCAAATAATATCAGTTTAGAAATTTCCTTTATTGGATTTTGGTACATGAGAAGCATCACGAGGACTGTCAACGTGGATGAAGTTATTAGACATTCTAATCTAACAGCTTTTGCATCTGAGATAATTGGCTATTTGAATGTCTTTTTTTCCCCTCAAAAATGTCATACGGAAACTTGCAGCTCAAATGGAACTGGGCCACATCTAGCTGCAATGTTTACGTGGGAGGCTTGATCCTCCACTCATGTTGCATTAATACGGGTGCAGCATTAGTATCCAGTCAAATACAAGTACAGAATACAGCAATTTTTTTTTAAAAAAAGGCATGGGTACACTAATATAATTTTAAATAATACAAACGAAGAATATAAAATATTTATAGATTGTAAAAACATTTAGAACAAATTGCAGTGACAATTCGTAAAGTTTTTTCAAATTATACATATACTTTCTTTTTTAACCATTTCAGTAACCATCTTGTAAGAGATATTAGTATAATATATAAAGAGATAACAGTATTATAAGATGGTAAGCAAAAACTTGTCATAATACAGCATTTATGCTTTTCATCAAGACAGACAACCAGTTTGATAACACAGTACAATGCTGAAAATAAAATATCTCTGCCGTAGAAATGATTCAGATGGTGGTTGTTAATACCCAACTACAAATATATTTGACTGGGAAACAGCTCAAGATGCTTCTAGCATCAACTCACTCTTTTTTTTTATACATCTGAAAGAAAGAAACAAGACCGAAAAAAAAAAAAAAAAAAAAACTGGCTCCTATGGTGAACAACTCCCATCATATCAGAAAGCATAACGGGACAAGCAATAACTCACTCTATATCCTATATTAATGGGACAAGCAAGAGTTTGGTCTCTTTGGTGTCTCCAAAAAACAAATGTATCATAAATACAAGACATTTATAATTAATGAGTTGTTTTGTAAAACTATTATTATTTATTTTTAAATAATAAAAAAAACAGATTGAAAAGCATTTTAATGCACTTCAGTAGGCTAGCAATGTATTATCATATGATAATAGATTCCTTTTATACAGTTTCATTATTTTATTAAATGCCAATAGTACCATTTAATAAATATTGAGGACTTCAATTTTTTCATATTTTTGGCACTAGAAATAAAAATGAAAATCTTTGTACAAATTACACATTCGTTGTTCAAATTTTCACTGCCCAAACTCACTTTTATCAAACATACACTAAATGTTGTGACTATAATAGTTCATACTTCAAAACCCATATGGGGGTTACTGCTGTGAACAATAATCCTAAAGCATCAAGTTAATTGGACTAAAATATCAAACTGCCAACATCAATGAAAGAAGATTGACAGAATCCACTCTGTATATTAGCAAAATTAATTTTTGACAACATCATAGACAAGAGTAAATCACCTGATCTGTGTCATGAAAACAACAATCCTTTGACAGTAGCCTAAACATTCTGTAGGCATCCCTTCCATATCTTTTCAACACAATTGACTCAACCTGCAACATACATACAACACAAAATGAGACAGTTCCACATGAGCAAAATATGAATATATATGTGTGTGTGTGTAATTTGCAAGGAACATAAAGATATTAAAACCTCTTCATTTCGAGCCCGTTCAATAATTTTCTTCAAATCTGGAAAGGAAAGAGTTCTGAATTACAAACTATTAAAGGAATCATAAATCAGAACTATGAAAGAGTTCTTCAACATTAACAAATAACAAAAAAAATGGTAGATATATTATATAACAAGAAACAGTCTACCATGAGGAAATAGATATCAATTTTACCAATACTATACGAATCATCTACAATCATCCTCTGTGAACAACCCAACTGGCCAAGGGAAGCTCTAATACGATCTATGGTCATAGTTCGTCCTGTATCAGTCTTCATCACCTCCGTGATAATTGTATCCAGTGACAAGGGAACTGAAACATAGGACAATATAGTACAAGTCAAGAAAGAACTATGAGATACAAGCGGTGCTGTGGAGGTCTTTCTTTTTTATGATCAAAGAAGAAATTCATTACAAAAGAAAAAATTACAAAAGAGAAGGGAGGATAAGGAATCCCTCTTAACAAAAGAACAAAACAGAGAACAACCAGAGAGAAAGATAATCAAGGGAAGCTGCACAATCCAACATATCTACTGGGAAACCCTTTAAAGTGGCCATATGCCTCTATCTATCTATATAGACTCATTACTTCCACCAAAATCCTAGGAAGACGATCAACATGAATTAGTTGAGAGACAAGTCACACCCAACAACAAAAACCTTATCACACTAGGTGGGTTGGCTACATAGATTGGGTTTGGTTAATAACCAAATTCTTAAGGATATTTCACCATGAGATCCCTTTTAACAATTTCCTCCAAGGTCTTTCATGGTCTCTCTCTCCCCTTTTTCACAGGAACATAAACATCCAATCTAATCTATTCTACTCATCAGTGCCTTCAACTAAAAGTTGACTAGTAATAGGATATATAGAATTGCTGAAAATGTGTGTCAAATGACCAGAATATGCTACTGTATTTATATTCAATGATAGACAATTAAGGATACAATAAAAGGAAATCCCTAGATTTAAGCTATGAGATATTACCATATTTCCCTATTTACAGCATATATTTACAGGACACACCCAACATTCACCAAAAATGCTGATTGCTGAATAAGGAATTTCCTAACCCTATGTTTGAATGTAAATAGAGAAGAAGGAAATGAATAGGAATGAGTTAAGATGAATACCAAATTTCCATTGTTTATTTGAGAGGAGAAAGTGGAAGGAAGTCCACAACAAGACAGTGTAATAACAGGTAAGGAACAGATTCTTAGCAACCACCACATATTACACACATATCAAGGGAAAGAGACTTATACGGCGTATGAACCAGCAACATGTTTTCTATTTAGTAATGCAGTCTAAATAAAAACTTGACTTTATGGGGTAGTTTTGGATTTCTACACAAGATTATCAAGAAGAAAAGTAGCTCATTCAAAGAATGAGAATTTGGAAAAAGGAGATTATGCTAGGTCACCAATTGATAGAAGATTAACCTCTGGGTATTGCACTTCTCTTAGGGGAAATCTCATGACTTGGGGGAGTACAAAATAGAATGTGATAGCACAATCTAGTACAAAGGCAGAATTATACCATTAGCTCAAGGTGTGTGTCAACTAGTTTGGTTAAAAATCATCCTTGAAGATTTGAAGATCAAGAGGAATGGACCAATGAGACTTTACCACAAGTCTGCAATCAGCATAGCTCATAATAAAAGATGATCAAACAAAGCACATTGAGGTTGACACACACTTAATCAAAGAAAAAATGGAACGTAGATTAATTTATACACTATTGTGTAAATAAAGTCAGCTTGCAGATACGATATACTTACCAAAGAGTTGAGGCTGAGCATTCCAACATTTTAGAATATTGTATGAGTTAGGAACGGAGAATGCCTATTCACCATATTGAGGGGGAATGTGGAAAAACTACTGTAGTTATTTTATGAAAAATTTAACATATTGTATCCCTAGAAATAGGCCACTTTACTTGTATTTTTTACTTCAATATGAAATCCCACAAATCTGACATTGAACTCTAGTTTCTTTCCTTTTTTGTTAAGCTTGTGGGTGTATATATTAATCATGTGTATATCATCTTAATTATAGATAATATTCCATATTCTAAAATCTCTAAGAGTTTCCAAATTCATTAAGCAAGGAATCTGGTTCACCTGAACTCTCCATTTTCACTTTTTTCTCAATAGTTCCAGTTGCCTCCAATACTGCACTTAGGACAGTAGCTGTTCCATCATCATGCTGAGTTCTCACATTCTCAATCAATACCTAGAATACGCATAGAATATTTAAGTGTAAGCTTCTGATACTAATATCCAGACAAAACAAAAGACCAAAAAAATCATCTCAATCAATTAAACACTAGCTTATAAATGGAACATCCATGAAAATTTTCCAATCTTGTACTCATATGATTAAAAAGAAAACCAAAGAGCACAGAAACAATAATATAAAATCTTTGTGGCCCCTACCCAAAACCATGAGTTTCTTACTTTAGCTGATTCCGTATAACATTTGAAGTTAGCGAGACAGTAGAGTATGATAGGTAACATGTGAATCAGATAGATACTAGCTTATGTCAAACATGGCCATTAAACATAGCTCCAAAAAAGTTGTCAACTTAAAATTGACCTAGCCCAATGTCAATGTACAGTTCCAATCAAAAAGTAATCTGTGTGATTTCATGCTGTGTTTATCCAGATTGACATCTATTATTACTAGTATTCATTTGAGAACTTTTTTTTGAAAGACAAGAGGATTTCAAATTTAACTTTCATCAATTATATAACCCTATAATATAGCTTCTCTGCACATAAAATATTTGTATTTTTAATTCAAAGCATTAAACTATCACTGGCTATGTAGTATGCTTTTACAACTCTGGCATTCAATTCCCATTCTTGGTAAGTTAAATAAATAAAAAAATTGTACTAAAAAAAAGGTAAAAATTCAAAGGAAAGGAAAAAAAATGTAGACTGGATAGTAATAGCTCAATGTTCAGAAAACAAATTTATTGTAAAATCAACCTTATGCCTAAGATGACGTATAAACTCCTGAAAATTTGCACGCCAGAGAATTTGCTCCTCTTTTGCTGCACCAAATTGTGTTCCAAGTTAAAAAAATTATACTGGCATGAAAATATTTGTTAACTGAAAACTACTAAGTTGATCTGACCACATGAGATGACAATAGTCTCACCAATATCTTCTTCAACACTAATCATTTGAGCATCATCTGAATTTGTTTCTCCATCAACATTACATCCCGTATCTACAGTGAGTGAAAATCTGATTATATCCCCAGGTACTGCTGCTTCTACAACACGTTGTTCTAATGTCTCTGGTGCTTCAAATATCTACAAGGCATATATTATCAAAAAGAAAGTGTGTTGAGAAAACTCATATCCAGGTTACAAGAGTGAACCCTTTGCTGTTGCAACTTTAATAAAAATGATAACATTGAACGCTCACCAATTATCCACTTTCAAGCAGTTATTTGACTGTAAACATCATAAACAGGAAGCAATAAATGAAGGGTCATCTGTGTATACAAAATTCAATAATTAACTAGAAAATTGATCTCACTGCTGACATTATCTTAACCTAACTTCTATTCAAATTGATGTTACCATCAAATTAATCTCAAACTTGGATAATTAGCAGGGATAATGCCTTGCTCTTAAGTCAAAACAAAAATAAGCAAAAGACTAAGGTAAGATCAATTTAAATAATAAGAAGACTTTAATAAAGTTTTGGTCCCCCAATTTTGCTCAATCCATAATTTTGTTCCCTCTATTTTAAAATAAAGACATTTGGTCCACTTATTTTAGAAAATCCGTAATTTTGGTCTAATTCTTAATTTTGCATATGTTTTATTTCTTTTATTTTGATCCAATTGACCCTAGACTTAACATATTCATTTAAGGTACCACCAAGAAATTATTTAATTAATTATAATGTAAGAAATAAAAATAAATAAATGTAGACAAAATTGATAATTGAGTCCAAATTGCGAATTTTTTAAAATGAGGGACCAAATGTCTTTATTTTGAAATAAGAGAACCAAAATTGCAGATTTGGCAAAATAAAGTTGTATTTAAGCCTAATAATACTAGTATTATAGTAATAAATAATAATGATGGAGAAATATAATTAGTTGAAGTGAAAAATTACAAAGAGAAGAGGATAAGGAGTGCTTAACAAAAGAACAAAACCAAAAAAAGAAAAGAAAAGGAAAAAAAGAGAGATAATGAAAGGAACAAAACTTCACAGTCCCTCAACATAGCAGTTAGTGAAACCCCATTAGAAAGCCCACGTGCTTTACACCAAATGCCTCTTCCCCCAAATCATTATTCAAAGATAACCCCAATGACCTAAAGAAATTTGACCTGTGTGAACAATTAATTACCTTAGCAGACTTAGCACCCCGCTTCCTAGTAGTAGTTTCCTTAAATGAGGTAGAAACAACTGGCTCAGGGGCAGGGCAGCGTTCAACAAATCGAGCCGTCAAAAGTTTACAGAGTATATCTCTTACAACTTTTGTAGCCACAGCATTTTCTGAAAGTACATGATTTGAGATAGAATCATTTGAAAGGATTCATGATGTTATGATATTTTTGTGAGTTCAACCATGTTTTAAATACAATACTTTCAACGTATTATTCAGAGCCAAGTATATGCTTGATTAAATTGAATATACTGTTCAATTATAGGTCCAGTAATATATCTCCCTTTAATGTAATTTAGAAAGACTCTCATGATTCTTGGTCAGTATCATTACCTCCAATTGCAAACCAACTAAGCCCTCTCCTTATGTACCACAAGTTTAGTTAAGTTGTGTATGATGAACAATTCCTATAAAACAACCCAAAGCAAACCACACTCCTAGTACGTGTACCTTGACCCACTCCAAACATACTTTGTTTTAATAGTTTTAAAAGTCATCTACAGTTTCCTCATCTAATTAATTCACAAAAAGGAATTATGATCAAACCACATATGATTTAGTCAGTAGGTTACACAACTCTTAAAAATAATATTTGTCAATTTTGTGTAAGATATACCTTTTTTTAGAATTAAATTAAATCAATCAATATAAGCAAAAACAGTACTCAACCTATCACATGCAACATAGAACACTTGCCTTTTCCTTGACTTGCTCTGTCAACCATTTGTTTCAGGGTAAGCCTACCATCGCGAAGCAATCCGTCAAGCAGCTCCACACACTGCAAAACAAGTGCAAAATACTTTCAGCATTTTAAACCATAAATCGAAAAGATTCAAAGAAACATAATAAGGATCAGGCTGACTTCTTCATCAAGCTTCCGTGACACAATCTCCAAGAATTTGGGGAATCTCAACCGATGGATTATGTTATCAAACAACACCAGGTACTGAGTTCTAACTCTCAATCTGTCTGCAGCATCATCTGCATTTATAATTATTCAGAACATCATCATCAGGTCACCTTACCCACTAATGGAGCAGTATTTCATTGCAAACATTACATTAATCTATGAAACCAAGACACGGCATCAAAACCACTACAGATAGGAAGTTCCTTTTTTATTAAATTTTATTTTACTCCAACATGTTTATTGCAAGTAGATAGTAATAAAAAAATGCAAAAAGGTATTACAGAAAATAATAGTGTTATGTTACCATCATCTTCAGGAGCAGAAACAAACGCTTGGGCGCAATTGTGTTGAACTAAGACAAGTAGGGAGTTTTTGACTTGGTCCTTAGTAAGCTCGGTGAAGCGAATCAACTGATCCAAAGTGAGGGGTCCATGACTAAATAGGTTTTCGCACACTTTCTGCACATGAAAAAAAATTTCATAACAATGCCAATTAAATCCGTGGCATATGAGTGAGTGAGTGAGTGAGAGAGAGAGAGAGAGAGAGAGAGAGAGAGAGAGAGAGAGAGAGAGAGAGTTACAGCGACGAGATTGCCGAAGTGGTTGGTGATGAGGTGGACGGCGAATTTGATGCCGTGCTGTGTAATCATTTTCTTCAGAGAGAAAACGGCGAAGAAGCGACGAGAGTGATGCGAATGAGAAAGGCGCGGGAAGAAGGGGCTTAGGGATTTTAGTATTCTATACTCTTGTCAACTACAACTAGAATCAAGGAACACTAGATGTTTACTTTTTTCCTATAACTCTCTGATTAAATGGTGCGGCTCTGATCAAGTGATCGCAGGTTCGAATCTTTTCGTCAGTATTTTTTTTAACAATTTTTTATCTCTACAAAAATAGGAGTTTTTTTTTTTTACATCCCTCTAAAGATCTTTGCATCAATCCTCTTCATTAATTTTAAAGACTATCTTCTAGGATTTGAGTTTTGTTACACCCCTCTAAGGATCTTTGAAGATCTTTAAAGGATGTAACATTTGGTATTAAAGCAAATAAGATTTTGATAAGAAACAAAGACAATTTAGTATTAATGTAAATAAAGTTTTGATAAGAAACAATAAACTTATTTTTAAGGTTCTAAAGAGAATTTTCTAAATCTCACAAATGAGAATTTTATTCAGTAAAGTGATTGTTTACAAGTGGTTTATGAGACTTTTATAAACATTTAAGTTTTTTTCACTAGTCCTAACTAAGTAATATGAGACTTAAAGAAGATAAACAAGTCTAATCAAGTTCAACAAGTCACCAAAATCCAAATCCTAAATCTTAATGGATCTAATACAAATCCTAAAACAAATACAGACACTCAATATAACCTATACTACCAATGATCAGTATATAAGACCCAAAAAATAATAAAAGACTAATACAAGGACTAAACACAAATCCTAAACTACAAAGATCCAACTAATAGAAGACTAATCTTTTCTTTTTAAGTTTTCTTTTCATTGCTCTAGTCATTGGACCTTCAAGACTCCAATCCTTTAATGGAGAAGCGAGAATGCATCAATTTTTTTAAAAGATTTAAAATTTTTAATTTTAAATCAATCTTTTTGAACAAATTTTTCATAAAAAATATAGTTTATTTAATGTTAGTATTGAACATTAGAGACTAAATAAAAAAAT
>JAMLFT010002302.1:0-26187 GCA_026544285.1 Pachyrhizus erosus | reverse complement strand
ATTGATAATAAATAATAACAATAAAACATAATGATAAAAATTTCATTAATTATAATTTTTGTAATGTCTTGTTTTAAAAATAAATAATAATAATAAAATAATAATATTATTATTAATAATAAGGAATAAAGAATCACAAATATTTTCAAAAGGTTGTCAAACCTTGTTAGAGGATTGCCAAACCTTTTAGACTCTTGACTTAACCATCAATTTTTATAACTATAAATTATACTTTACCTTTTTTATTATATGTTCTTTTTGCATCTCTTGAAAAAGAAGAAGAAAAGAGTAACACTCCCAATTCAATCTCTTTGAACATGTTTGAGAAACATCTGCAAGGTAGGAGGAGTCTCATTCTTTTTCATAATTCCTTTTTCCAAGTGTAATAATTTTATTGTTATTAATTTAATTCCTTATACATGCTCATAATATGATATTAGTATATTATGCCTTACAATTAGATAATTTCTTATCTATGTGTATATCTACGTTCTTGTTTTTTTATTGAATTCTCAAAGAATCGATTTTTAAAAACAAAATATTTCTTTTTGGCGAGTTATAGAATTTTTTTTGTTCATATATTCTTGTTTATTTGTTCATGTAAATTAAATATATTGCTTGCTAATCTAACAAGGTCTTGCGGATTAAAATTAGTTCTGATTGACTCGAACTGGAACCTAACGGGTCAAGACCCTTTTCTATTATGTTCTCCATAAATTTTACAACGATGACTAAAAACATCGATTAATGGAATTCTTCGTTAAACATTCAGATGTGATAATCATCGAATAATTGAAAGCAATCGAATAATTGAAAATAGACAACCAAATCGAGACCTTTGGGGTTTAAGGCGATTTGTGTTATACGAATAGGAGACACTTTTTGACTGACGACAGTACTGCGGGATCCGTGGACGGGATCATCAGCGCAGTGGCGTAGAGGATACGCACGATGATAAGGCCAATGACGAAGAAAGAATGCGCAGTAGCGGAAGCAATGACGGAAAAACAATGCTCGGTGGCGAAGGCAGTCATAAAGAGGATAAGTTGACGCAAAAATTTACATGTTTTATAAAAATAAATAAATAAATAAAAATAAATAATTAATATATATGTATCTATATTTTGTTGAATCCAAAATAATTATTATTTTATTTGGCAAAGTTTAAAACTGTAATTATAAAATAATGAGATTTCTTTAAAGAAACATTTATAATAAATTAAAATTGAGATATTACTAGTTAATTATTATATAATAAGAAAAAACAAAAATAAAATATTTAAATAGATAAATATAACGAATTAAGAAAAATAATAAATAATTGAAGCATAGAAATAAGTTATGACCAGTTTAATAAATTTAAAAGGTGAAGTTAGGAATGAAGTGATAATAATAATTTGGTTAAAATTTTATAAGATTAATAATATGATATATATTAATTAATTGGTGTGTAACTAAATAAAGTTAATAAATAGATAATTTAAGAAATAGTGATAAAAGTCCTTATTAGTGTAATAAGAAAAGTTTAAAAAATTAATTATTACTTTGATATCCATATCTTTTGTTAGTTATCATTTTCTTTGAGTATATTGGTTATTAATGTTATACAGTAGATTGAGAATTTCTAAATTTTCAGTATTTTTACCTCTATTATTAGAATTGAAGAATTGTCCATTGATTGACATTTTATTAGAAAGATAAAGTAGGTTATCCTTAGGAAGTCGTGATTCATAGAAATAAATATAAATAGAAAGATCAGAATGACAACAAGTCGCTACGAAGATTTGGTCTTTCACGTAATGAATCTTTTGTCAAAGTAATTGTCATTAATAAATATGAAAAGTTGTGTAGAGAATTATCAGAAGACTTAGAGTTTGAAATTACGAAGGAAAATTCACATCTAAAGACGTGCATTTGTAGCATTACCTAAATTTATAGAGACTTGGTTGCTAAAGTCATGAAGGTTTTGACTCTAAAATACAACGTATTATGAGTGAGAATTTATGAATGGAGGAATTGCATGGGTTGACTACAGCAGGTACCTGAGGAATGTTCATAAGCTCTCGATAAGTCCTTGGGGTAAATGAGGTGCTAAGGTTGTAACAAACTATGAGGTTAGAGATGATCATTAAACCGACTTAGCATTCCCGATAGAACAAAACATTACTATGATGCGATTGAAAGTATCATGATCTGAATATTAAACATGATACATACTCCCAATCATCACCCAAATTGCATATATGGATAAATGACGCATGTCGTGTAAGTCCTCCTAGAGGATGTGATTTTGGAGGCAGCGAAGGACCCTAAATATGATTGGTGAAGTATCAGTAGGTATGATATGGTGAGGAAGAGTGCACGACAATAATTCTACTAGTTTACCTTATGTGTATGGTTGTTGCGAATGGTGACTCACTCTTACAAAACTCTCCTCTTTTCAGATGTTGATGATGAGAGCCAACATGTGAATTTTTCAGTATTAGAGACAGTTCCTATCTAGACGATATGAACATAATCTTACTAATCGAGATATTTGAACTTAAGAGTTATGAATCTTTTCCAAACTAAAGTTACAAGAAAGGAAGATTTTGAAGACCCCTTTATTTTGTAAAAACATAAATGTTATTTGTTTATATGAAATTTTTAGTATGTAGGTTTACTTGGTATGCAATTCTTATTAATTATGTACTTAATTTGAATATTAAGTTTTCATAATTTTTAAAATAAATCTACAAAAATTTATTTTCAAGATTTAATTGATATAGTAAAGAGGGTATTACAATTTTAACAAAACCAATTATGTTATGTTCTAATTGTTAATTTTCTTTTTTGAAATCTATAAAAAACAGCAACTGAAAATTAATAAATCATAAAAATTATGTTTTTATAGAAATCATAATATGTAATGAAATAGAAAAAAGTTAAAACTTCTTTCCTTGAATAATTTATTAAATCTATAGTATAAGAAAATTAAAACATTTGTTTTATTAATTATGTTATTAAGTAAAATAAAAGTATTAATCTAGGCATTGGATTCGAGATTGATTTGGAGAGTTAACTTATTTTTTATTAATTTTTTAAATATATTTATATTATAAATTTAAATTCAAATATCATTTACAATTATTAATAATTATGATATTAATTTTGTTTTTTAAAATTGTAATTATATACTATTTTAAATTTTAAAATAAACCATTAATTTAGGAATAAAATAAGAATTATAACCTTAAAAATTAATTATAAGTTACTCACAAATATTAATTACCGTTAAACTTAATGATAATTAATATTCATGAATAGCCATTAAAAAATTTATCCTGTCTCTTATCAACATAAAAATTATAAACAATTTTTCAACACTTCTTTTAAGATTTAATATAACAATATATATAAAAAAATCATATATTGAAATAATAACACAATAAAAATAAATCAATTTTTTTTATTCACATCTTTAGATTGAAATTTTTTAAACACTACAAAACTCTATTGCAAATATTATTATTATTATTTTATAGAAAACAAAAATGATTATTACTTCTCTACTCTAATAATAATCATTTTATAATATGATCACATGAATCTTGTTAAAATAAATATTACAAACAATTTTTCAACACTTCTCATAAGATTTAATATAATAATATATAATGCAATAAAATATTACACATTAAAATAATAATACAGTAAAATTAAATCCATTTTTTTAACTCACGTCTTTAGATTGATTTTAATATTACAAAATTCTATTGCAATTATTATTATTACTACTACAATTTTATAGAAAACAAATAACATCATTACTTCTTTATTTTAATAATAATCATTCTACCATATGATCACATGAATCTCAATATTAAAATGCTCAATTGTAAAAAATCTATAACCAAGTCAATTGACTCGATATATTGTAAATAATAATATCATTTTATATTATATTAAACTAAAAAATCAAATAATCCAAAATTTTCAAGTTTGGATCTCAAGGGTTTAGAGAACAAAAAAAAATTGAAAAAAGTCCAATGCAATGTTGATTTTGTTTTGATTTCTTCATTTAGTTGGTTGCTTCTACACTCAAGTTGTTAAGAGCTTAAATTATGTTAAGATGTCTAAAATGAAACATAGCAATAAATAACATCCTCCATCACACACCTAAAATTGCAACAAAAAAAAAATGGAAATATTGTTATACAATAATGCAAAAATAAGGAAAGACATAAAAAGAAAGAGACAAAATAAAAGAAAGAAGAAAAAAAGATAATTCACAAAAGTGAAGGAGGAGAGAAAATATATAAAAAGGATGAGAAATTTGATTTTGAAATATGAAATAAAACTCATTAAAAAGAGTCATTTTTGAAGCAACTGGAAAGGCAGAAAGAGAAATAAAAAAATATTAAAATTAAATGCGTAAAAAGGGACACCAGCTTATTAAGATAAATGTTTTATTTTTAAATTTAAATTAAAATGAATGTTTACTTTTTTTTATTAGAAAAATTAGGAAATACAAAAGTGTTTCGCAATGTATTAATAAGAAGTTGACATATGACAAAAGTTTTCTCCAAATTATTTAGTAAAAAATCAATTAATGATATTTAATTTGAATTTAAAATATAATTAAAATTATTTTATGAGACCATCAATTAAATTTGAATAATGAAAATAAATTTAAATGCAATCAAAATAAATGTTTTTTAAATAAAATTCAAATGAATGTTTCTTTTTTCTATTATTTGAAAAAAGAAGAGTGTTTTACAATGTATCGAAGTAGAAGTTAACATGTTCAAAAATTTTCTTGAAAGTGAATAATGAAAAATCAATTAATGAAGTTTGATTTAAATTTAAAATATAATTAATTTTTTTTTTTAAAATATAATATAAACATTATATTAATTAATTTAGTTTGATAAAATTTAATATAGTAATCAATATATTAGATTTAGTTTGATAAAATTACATGTATTTTTAAAATTAAATTAATTTCATAAAATATTTTGAGATTAATTATATTCCTAATTGAAATAATTTTTAAAAATATTTTTGAAGCCAATTATCTTCATATATTATAAAGGTGTGTTAAACATTATAATAAGAAATTAGTATAATTAATTAATAATAAAATATAAAATATTTATGTATTAAAATATTTTTACTGATTCTAATTAATCATTTATTATTTTTTATATTTATTAATTATATATAAATAATAATTAAAATTATATGTATTAGTTTTTTTTTTTTTTTAGACTTTTTTAATATATTTAAAATTACATAAATGACATTTAAGTTTTGGAAGAAATTTTTTGTACACATGTATGTTACTTTAACTAATAAAAATCAACTTGTGAATAAGTGAAAAATATTCTTACCGTTTATGTGATAATAACATTTTTTGTAATATTTAACAATAAAATTTTTAATTTTTCTATGATAATTCACTGTAAATATCTTATTTTTAATAAATTCAAATAGTAATTAAATATATTTTATAAAATTTCTTTGAAATCCCATTTCTGAAAAATTTATTCCTAAAACCAAATTAAAGATCAGTGTATTTTAATTAAATTAAAAATTAAACATCTTGTAACTGAGTATGTTTTTTTTACAATATTAATCTACGTATAAGTGAAAACGTTCTTAACTTTTAAGTCAGAATATTTGTTTTTAATATTTGACAATAAAATTATTCATTTTTCTTATGTCAATTCACTGTAAAAATATTATTTTTTAAGAAAGTTAAATAATAATTAAATATATGTTATAAAATTTCTTTGAAATCTCATTTCTGAAAATTTTATTCTTTAAAGGTTTTAGGTAAAGGTAATTCTTATACAAAACACTACGTATATAGATAACTCATTGCCATAGTTTAAGAAATTATCATAATAAACATAAAAGCTCAAACGCCCTAAACATGAAAATATTGCAAATTTACTAAATTTTCAAACAAACAAATATATTCATTTTCTAGCAACTGCAAATATATTTTAGTGCTGCATAAAAAAGGAGCATTCGGAAGGTAAGCATCACTCAACACGGCCGTCAAAATGAATTTTGTTTCCCATATTTACAAAAATTAAAAAACTCTGAGAAATGGCCCTTCCAACCATTCAAAGTAAAATTTTCAAAACCCTTATTTCTCTTGTAAATAAAATTTTGTAAGGAATTGATTAGGTAAGTTTATGCCGATATTAATAATTAAGCGAAATCCCATTGAAATATCAATTTTAAGATTCAAACAATTAAGATTATTGATAAAATTCTTACAATCCTTGTTAGATATTCTAAAAGTATTTTTCTAAAATACTTAATAAAAATAATTCTTGAAATGATGTTGCAATTAGAAAAAAGTGAAAAATAAGAGTGAAAAATGAAACTAAATATTATTACTAGTTGTTTTAGATTGAACTTTAAAGGTTCAATTCGTACTGTGGGTCACTTCAACCCAAAGCATTAGATAAAATCAAATCATAAAAGTGTTAAACTGAGATCAACATCCCATTTAAGTACAAGATTCTTAAAATACATCTATGAATAATGAAATATGCATCAGGTCAAAGTAAAATTACTTTCTCACTACATTAAAACAAGGTAATATTATCTTAAAAGCCTTAGGCTTCATGTCTGCGAATATAGCCTATGTCAACCTCCTATAATTACATTCAACAACATTGTAATAAGTAAACATTTACTAGCTAGTGTCATTCTAATAAAATTGTTACTTCCTGGAACTTCAACATGCCTATTGAAGAAACTCACCTTCTATCTACATCATCTCAATCATGTCGAAGAGTAAAACCATCGTCACAACACTCAATTTACTTGAAATACACCTCATCAATTCAATCAAAGTCATTAATATTCATCATTTATCGTATACACTAAATTTGATGTCTTAGTGTTCATGAATCACTACATCATCACCCATCTATTCTAATTAAAATTAAGAAAATTGAATAGGCCAAATAAACTTAAAAGATTCCATTAATCAAAAATATAATTAAACCTAAGTCCCTGCAAATTTTAACTTTCTTTAGAAAAGTTTGGTCTGGTTAATTTTTAAAACCTTCTTTTTTCATAAAAGTAGAAGTTCCTACAATTACCCTTTGTACAGGCTGTACTTTTTTACTTTCCTTCGTTAAGAAATTAGTTCAGTATTTTTTAACTACTCTGAAATTATATTTGGTCTAATTTCTTTTTTCAAAAAGACAAACTTAAAGAAAAATTAAGTCTAACACTATCTTAACAAGGTAACCCCAGATGCAATTTTGGTATTCAAATAATGAAAATTAAATCTAGTGAAAATATTAAACTATACTTGACTTCTGAGAAAAACGAGAACAAAATAAACAAATGAAAACAATAGTTAATCATTTTGCAAATGCCTGGATATTAAAATCCGAACTCCCTTACAGTGATAAAGCATGGTTTGAAGCAACTATCTGATGCTCCACCGTGCATTCCTGTAAATATATTGTAGCTCGGAACAAATGTTGAAAGTTTTCATGTTGAACTACTCTTTATTTTTATATGTACATTTTGAACTGCTCTACAATAGCTAGGCCATGGTCCAAAAGAGAGACCGTTACCAATAATATACAATGTATACATATGGAAAGAGTTTCTGAACAAGCTAACCTCTAATCAGACATGGGACTGCTACAGTTTATGTCAAAGTCAGGGCTTTGAGAACACATGTATTCTGCAACTTTTTTTGGGACGTTAGGCATCACTATGGTTCCGCCATTATAACCATCCACCAGCAACTTCCCTATTTTAGATCGCCACTCCGAAGAACTGTTCTCATTTTTCCTGTCATGCACAACTCTGTCACAGTAGTTAAGCATGGTTCCCAGGCCAGTATTTGGTGTCCAACCATATTCCATTAGCACCTTGGCCTCACCTTGACTCAAATCTTCTCCAACCTATGCAAGAGACAAAAAGAATTGAGCACAGCAAATTTCTGTTTGGGGTGGGGGAGAAAGCAGTAGTAAAAGCAACTTATTGCCTTGATTCTAAGAATTCATACAGGCGCAAAAAGTGTCAAACATAGAGAAAAAATAGTAGCCAAGACAGGTGAAATAAAAATAACAAATAAGTCAATGGAGACTAAATAATATGAACTAGCTTTCAAAATTATATTCATAACCTATCCCATTTTCTTTTGACTGGATATTTGGATATTAATTTCACTGAGCATGTTAATTTAAACAACCAAATCTACATAAATCACTTTGGCACCTCAGCCACCACATCAATGATGCTCAATAATAAAACCAAGAATGTAAAATGAATATTCAACCTGCTACACTTGATTCTAATCACTTCTTGGATATGAAAAAACTACAAAACTAAGAAAATACATAGAGTGAAGATAATGGAAGTTCAAACAAATGTCTCATGAGACAGTTACTTCGGTAAAAAAAAAAGGGGGGGGGTAGCAGTAATAAGCATTAAATAGAAAATAAGCCATCTTGACAAAAAAGACTTGATAACAAATCATTTAAAGACAAAGGCTGCTTAAGTTTTAGGATTCCACATCTAATCAACCATCACAGAGCATACATTTTAAGGTAATCCCAGTGCCACATCTCAGATTTTGATTATAATAGTTGGACAATCAAATAATAGGTAGTTATTAATCAAGCATGCTTTGCTTAAATAACTTTTTATGGAATGATAGGTTGGCTGACATTTCTTTCAATACAGAAATTATACCAAAAGAAAATAGAGTTATAACCTCTTCCACAATCCACACCATATTTTCTATCAATTTGATCTATATCAACTTCAAAACCAACCTCCATCTAATATTATGAAAAACAGAATCAAAGCATGCTACTAACCAAGAGACACAAAAAGAAGTAATAGATATGTACAATATATATGTCCAGTCATTCCAATGTTCCATGTTTTCCTTGCATCACATTAACATGGTATCCAGGTTGCAGTAGTATAACTATTGGGAGGAAAAACTATCAAAACTTAGAATCTTAGTGAAATCCTAGGAGTAGAAGCTTAACAGGGAACTTTATGGGTAACAAGACACTAAATCTAGTTAGTAAGTCATCCAACAGTGTTTAAAATATGCATGAAGTCATTACCACCAATTCTTGATTCTCAATAATGGAAATCCTGCTACACGTAGTCAGTTTCATAGCAATCACCAACCGCTTGACCTGCCATTCAACAGGTAAGGATTCTACCAGCTCAAAAAAGTAGGTTGCATACCCATATTCAGGGCGCTCCAGTACTATCCTGCATTGAAATTCAACTCAGCCAACAACATCATGGAATATAATGAGAAGAAAATAAGGGATAAAAAAGATGAACTTTAATGCAAATCAAGCACCTGTTATGTCTCTCAAAAATAAAAATAAATGATTGAAGGCCTCGACACCACCCCCACTCAACTGGCCACTTTCGAAATTTTAAATACCGTGTCTAGCAGAAAAAATAAACATACATAAAATAAGAATTAACGGCAGCATAAAACAATAATATGTAGTATGTACACTCTAAGTTTTTAAAAAACCAATTACCTGTTCCACAAGTGAGATTAGACAACCTAAGCAATAACTTGCTCTTGAAGCCTTTGAGGCACGAGCAACAGGGAATTTTAAAAAAGAGTGTCGTTGAGAGTAAAGCTGTCTCCAAATAATGGAAAAAAATACATAAATCTAAAGCAACTGATTAAAACCATCAAATAACTCATTAGAAAAATATTTCAATAATTTGATGTAATAATATAAATACTGAGGCTTAAGCTTTTGCCAATTTTTATCAGCAAATAATTTTAGGAATTTAGCCAAATATAATCCCATTTCGTTCTTATATCTTGCAAAATATACTTCAACAGAAGACCTGATCATATATCATCATACAATCCAGGCAATTGGAAAAGAAAATGACAGGGTGCAAGTGTACTTGTTTCTTTTGGGCCTTCGAGAAAGGTAGTGATTGACTTTGGGTTATCTAAAATACTAACTTTCAATACTTTTCTTTCCAAGAGCACAAGAAAGCCACCAGGAAACCAGTTTCCCTCATTTTCCCTAAAAATAAATCATTGGGAAATAATGGTTGTCATTTCATTTTATTCCTTTTCTTCCAAACAAACCTATTTTTTTCACATCAAACTGGCAAACATATGTGAGAAATGAGAAGAGTGAATTTTGACCATTTAATCATTCATAAATAACTAAACAATCAAGATTTACTTTCATTTATCTTATAAAATTAGCTTTCTCACTAGATTCATCCCTTGAAAAGGTTCCATCACAAGACCTTATTAGTTGGAAAATAATTTCTGTATTATCTGCCGTTTGATGCAGCAATTAGTGTGCAGAAAAAAAATTCTTAAGAAGGACAATGATTCCCTTTTTCTTGAAAAGTAAATACATTTAATACACCAAAAGAAATAATATAAAAATGTTCCACTTTTATAAGAAAATGATTTGATGGAAAATATTTTCCACAATCATGTTAATTTTTTTAAAAGATCATGATTGTCAATTATTGTCTGCTTGTGACATCTTAATCATACTTCACACTGGCAAAACTAAGGAAATAACAGTCATGTCTGACATGTATCCATGTAGGACACTTTCAAATACTCCTAACAACATTTTACAATTTTTCTAACTTATATTTCTTCAACTTTTATACCATTACAGAAGGGAATATCACAATAATTAGATAAATTTTAACAATTTATTATAGTTAAAAATTGCAAGAACTCATGCTCATTTTTAAAACATTGATTTTCTCTTTTGATTTAAGATTTGTGTCTTACAATAGTTTTATACTAATTTAATATATTGAATTACAGTCATGTCATCCATGTCCGTGTATGACAAAACAATATATCTGTAATTATGAAATGAGATGAGAAGGCAAACAATTAAGGGTGTGTTTGGTTTGCCATTTGCAGCTCTGGGAATGGACATTCCCAGTTTCTGAGGGAGAAAATGTGGAATAAGGGTGTGTTGTTGGCACAAACAGCCAACACATCAGGAAAACTAGTTTCCAAGCAGTCCCTAAGATATTATACCTAGCTAATATCTTTAGTTAGTTTGGTCCTGAAATTAAATGAAAGGACAAACCAAACCATTAAAGAAGACAATATAATATATGTTCAGTGTTATCAATGATGGATGGCAGAAGACCAAAATTCCACCATATAAACACACCATTTGCGGCCTATGGTACTGCCATAGTGGGCCTCCATTCACAAATTGCCCATGCCAGTTGGCAATAAATCTGCCACACCATTCTGCCATGGCAGTCATAGCACTGCCATTTAACAACGCTGATTATAGTATGTTCTTTACCTTGGTTATCACAGCCTCAAGCTCTGAAAAGCTATCTTCACAAAGTGATTCATCCAGAGCTCCATCATCTTCATTCTCTCCATATAGTTTAATTTCGTCAACTAATACACCTTTGTCAAGCAATACCTGCCAAATGACATTTCTAAAAAGCTTGATATGCATTCCAATTTCAGTGACTGTACACAGACTAAAATATAGTACCTGCAGGAGCCCAGGGGCATCCTCCTCAAGTGCTTCTTGAACTGAATCACTGAAAAACAATTTAACAGTTGGGTTAATTATTATAATTTATAATAGGATTATGGAAGTAAAGTTGGCATAATTGTTATAAAGGATAATTTAACACAACACAATTAGATAGTACGTGGCTGTTTTTTTTCTTTTGCGCCTACGGTTGAAGCTGGAAGATTCAGCAGATTTTGAGAAAATACAGCTCGATATAGAGGAAGAAGGTTGAGTCTTCTTCAAAGATGAGTAGCTCGTAGAAATATTTAAACTAGAATCTGCCCCAGCCTTGAGAAAATCTAGTCGATCAATTAAGTTCATATGTTCCACTTGATCGTCATGATATTCATTATGAATTTCCCTTTCACTTTTTACATTTGGGAGTTTGATAGAAATCCTACCCATGGCATCCTTGTTAACATTGTGGTTTTCACTGTAATCCCAAGGTTCATCCTTGACTTTGACAAAGGTCAGAGAAGTTGAACTAAATGGGCCATCATTATTTAAAACATTATGTTCCACATGTGAATCAAATTGCATGGCTATTCCTCTGGACTTTAATATAGGGTCATCTTCTTGAAGGCCAGCTGAAATTACTGACCCTTCCGAATTAGATGATGCATAATCAGTTAATAAAGATGATCCACATGTGGGCGCAAGCGGTAGTGAAATACTACTTCCTTCTAGGATGTCATAACACTGGTCTTTAGCCACTGCAGCTTTCCTTTTGGCAGAATTAATCTCTTCATTTCCTTTTTTAACAGTTTGTTTCATGATGGTTTCCAACAAGTCTCCATTACTACCCTGTAGCACAAGTCACAGTTTTAATAAAGAGATCCATGCATGATAAAATAGATTGACTTCACTTCTGAGAAATCAACAAGAGACTATTCTAAGAGTATTTGAACAAAATATTTAAATAACATTCTATTGGTGATAACATGAAAGGAAAGTGAAGGCACGAATTATAAAAGAAAATGAGTATATGCTATGAACACAAGACATAATACTATTTAACATCTCTAACTTTAGTAAATCACAGACTAGTTTGAAACTAATAAAAACCTAAAGAAAAAGTGATGATTATCACTGATAGACCCCAAAATTCTATGATTTGAACCATTTTATCTTAGATTATTCCTGTACTCCCCAAACCAATTGTAATTTTAATAGAATAAAAATGTGGAATTCCTTTAATATCCACCCTAATTGTTAGTATCACAGAGCAGTGGTTAATCTTTCCTACAGTATCAATTGAATTGAGCCAGGCCCATAAAAAACTAAAGGAAAAATTTACAAGAAATGAGGTTCTGGTTAGTGAATAATAAATTGCGTAAAAAGTGACTACTCATTAATCGGTAGCCATTCTTCAAATATTTTTAATGTGGATAACTGTTCCTAAAATGAAAATATTGATTTTACACCAAGAATTCATGTTTTGCAAGCAAAGAGAAGAAAGAAAAGATATGCATTATGAAAAATCAAGGATGGAAAGGAATTATTGAAATGTTTTATTTCACTAAGTCAAGAGGCATTCCAACCCTTATCAGCATCTTAGCCGTTGACATATACACTACAACATAATAATTTATTTATAGTTATCAAGAATTAATGCTAAATCACCAGAAATGAGAGATAAGCTGACTCTTTCTCAATAAATAAATATATTACTCTTCTAACAGAAAACAAAGGCTAACAAAGAATCAAGAGTGAGTTATGATTGACTCTTTCAATCTTTCAACTAATGAAAAAATAATATTAAATTACCTCCAAAGCTGCATTTGACAATCCTGGAAGCTTCCTGCAATAACAAATATATTATTTCAACCATGTTTAAAGAAGCAAATTCTATCTAGCTTCCTTCAAACAAAAAGTTTTCACTTTGGTTCTTCACAATGGCAAAATTATGATATTCCATATTGAAATGAAAATGGAAAAAAATACTGAAAGGAGATGGAGGGGTTGGGCTATTAAACTTTTCAAACATATCCACTGCCATTCAAAGTTATTGCATCCACAGATCCAAAAAAAAAAACACATCATGTAAAAAGATCAAAGCTAATTTGCATAAATACATTAAAATCCCTTTTTTCATCTATTTTTCTGAAAATATATTAACTGCCATCTGGTTACAAGCCATTCAAGTCCCTTCCACTTATTCAACTCTCTATACGAGTCCCTTCAACCCAACATGCATTTATGTTTTGGAGTTTGCCATCCACTACAAATAAAAAATTGCAATAGCACTCAGTTGAGACTTTTTATAGAATGAGAGTGATTTCCATCCCAAATATTCTCATAATAGTATTGTAGTTCATGTATGAGATTAGACTGACACACTTATAGGGATTAGTAGCTATTGTAGATTAGTGTTTTCTATTTTTAGAGATAGACCTATGAATAAAATACAAGTTTGCAGCAGTCTTCTCCCTCTGTATCACAACTCCTAGATTTTAGGTGATTTCTTTCCCATTTTCCCATTACAAAGCAATGCTAAAGTCAGTCAATTATAAAAAGTATTCATCAGTTTCAATCTCAAGTTGGCATCAAAGCTCTCTTGCTCTAATCCAGTCCAGCACAAGTTTGATATCCTTTCTGGTAGGGGTGTAAGTGGCTCAAGTTGAGTTGAATTTAGTCTAATTTTTAACCCAACTCAATTAAACTTAATTGGGTTTACTGTTCTTTTGGCAACTCAACCCAAACCAAAACTGGGTTGGGTACGGTCATCAGGTTGATTAATTTAAAAACAAATATTGTCACCTCTTTAACTTTTAACAACAAAAAAAAAAAAAACTCAAAATCAATAATTCAGTATTATTTCATTGCTTAATTTTTATAAGCCAACGGTTAGTATTCATTGTTTCATTGTTTTACAGCTTACAGTTTTTTACTTTTTTATTAATCTCTAACATACGGCATAGAAAAAAATTGGACCACTACTATTTTTTATTATATATTTATTATGTAGTTGTGTCGAGTTGGGTTTGATCAAGTCTAACACTCATGAACCCGTTGTTCAATCCAATTCTAATTGGTGTGTGCTAAAAAAACCAACTCAAACCAACAAACAAAAATGTATTTGGGTTTCGTTGGATTGGGTGGGATTGTGGGTTGGATGCAACCCACTTACATTACTACTTTCTGGTTTGGCTTAGCTACATTTAAGGCTGATCAATCTTGTACACAGTCCTAGAATGGGAGTTTGGTTATTGGGTCCAATTAGAAGGCTGCCACCACCTGCCAAAATCCCATTAACATGCTGCCACTTGTTGGATTTCTCCTGTTGTCATCAGGCACGTGTAATTCACATGCTGCCTTCAGGGTCAACTCACTCTTTGCTGCTGGTAGTGGTGTACTGTCATGTTCTCCTCAATCATTTCTGCCGCTGTATGGTCGGTTTTGCTCTATTTGATTTTGGGTATTTCTTGTCTTAATTCTCTTCTAGGCTGCTGCTACTGTTTGGCCTTTTTTTCCCTTGGCCTGCTGTTGCTGTGTGGTTCTCCAATCTGTGTGCTTTCTGTTTGGATTTTATGGCAGATTCCAAAAATTAGAAGGAATTGATTTCCTTCTCCTTCACCTTTTCAGGGTCATCCAGGACCCACAACCACCACCAAATGTTAAATGGCAAAAATTATTTGGCTAGTACACCATTAGGTCAATCAAGGCCTCTGGTGGAGAATATTGCCACCACCAAGAGGGAAGAATGGAAACGGGAAGATTATTAACTCCTTTCTTTATTATGGCAATCCATTGACCCCAAGTTAATGGTGCACTTCCATTCATATAAGACTTGTTATGTTTGGAAACAAAAATTGGCTATGCTCCAGATATACAACAGCTATATGAATCTGATCAAAGATTGGCTATGCTCCAGATGATAGATAATGAAATGTCTTCCTTTCTAAACAAGGCACAATATACTATTGATGAGCTCGATCTTATGTTGATCAATGATGATCATGAGAAGATGTTGCAAAACTTGATAATTTTTACGGTTTTTATCCTCATGCTCTCCACAAGGACTTTGAATCTATTTGAATCAAATTCTAGGAAGCAGGTCACATGTTTCCTTTCTACAATCCTTTGTTGTGGGGAATGAGGACAATTAGATTGATCAATCATACATGTGAAAACATGAAAGAAGTGAACGGGATAGAAAATACTGTTTTGCATTGTCACTACACAAAATATGAAAGTACCAAAAAAGTATAGCACATTTGATAAATAATTGGGTCCCTGAAGCATGCTAACCAGGGTTCAACTCCTGGTCATGTATGGTATAGGCATTGTTGGGAGAGGCAGCCAAATCCCACTTCAATGATATTTACACCTCAAAAAAATGAGTCTCCAATTACCCTTGGTGCATGAAAAAAAAATACAAATGATGCACCCAAATTGAATATGAATTTCAAAACAGAAATTTTGTAAATTATCAAACAGTAAATAAAGATCTTCCATTAAATATCCAACTGCATCTTGATAAATCATTAGTGACAGTCACAAAATATGTCACCTCAAATAGATCTAACTTAACTAGGACATCTAAATGAATAATATCAAAGGGAGATTTTGAAAAACTTTTTTCGCTTCTTTTGGAAAGTAGCCTGGACATATTTGCTAAGATGACACAACTCACATTCAAAAGATTGTAAATGTTAGAAATGGGGAACCACTTTTTTAGTTTATTTACACTTGCATGACCTAAAAAAACAACAAAGAAAAAGATTGGGGAACTCTAAAATAGCAAATATGGTAGATTATGGAGATTGAAGATAGTAGAGACCATGGGATTCAAAGCCTATGCCAATTGTTTATCCCATACTTGGCCCTATATATGAAGAGATTCAAAAGGTAGTGGAACAGGTAAGAGTACAAGCAAATTGCCTAATGAAAATTAAGTGGGATATTGAGGAATAAAAGAATAGACGTAATAGTTAAAGATGGAAGGGTGAAGAAATGAGGAGATTTGGTGGATGTCATATTTAAGAAGAGAGAAGAATTACCAATGATTGAAAGCACCAGAATCCTAAATCCAAGATCCAATAACATGGAATGAGAGAGACAAGCTATGAAATTACTAGTATTTCCACAATCGAATTGATTGGCGAGACCATTTGTTGATGGGCCTATTCCATTACAACTTGTAACATTATTGACAAAGGATTTCTAGGATTTTGTTGGATCAAAAAGCAACCTAGAGACTCAGGAAAAGCAAAATCACTCTGATAACGACTTGAAGAGAATGAAGAACTTGGTTTCTTATAAATTTGCTTGAGTGAACAACACTCAACATAATTAGGATTATAAACATCAAAGAATTAATTACAATGTGTTATTTGCAAAAATAAATAAATAGAAGAAAGGACTTCCTAGAATATTAAGGCTCCAATACTCCTCCAAACTAGTTTACTAATTAATAAAACTACATAAATTCCAACAGAGATCAAAAGGTCCATATGCTGTGTTATTTTCAATATTTATCTAATTTTTTGCTTCTTTGTTTCTTGCTTTAACAACTTGAAAAACAAAGTTAAAGAGGGTAACAAGACAAAAGGTATGCTAAATAGCCCAACCAAAGAGAAAATATTAACAATTAACATAAACTACCTAGCTAGCAGCATCCTTAGCCGTTCTTTCAATACAATATGATCTAGATCATCAACAACGCCTTCAGGAGTCTCCTTTTCCACCTTTGGGGTAGGAAAATCTAATTGAATAGGTGTTTCTCTACCCTTGCCAACTGAACTGGAAGGAATCTCGTGATCTTCAACCTTTATAGTGGCACGACCATCAAAGGCAGAAAGTGCCGGACATCGAGCTAAAATACTAACATTAGCAATAGTTTTCTCTACTCTGCTACCATCAGTTTCAAACATAGGACATGTTACCTGTTGCAAATCAGGGTATAATCACACTTGAGTTTCCTACCAATTGCAATCAATACAGATGACATAAAACTGCCACTTCTAAACAGCAGTCACCACTTCATAACTTATTGTAAAGAATAATTTTGATTGAACCAATAATTAATTACAATGATTATTATGTAGACCTTTCATTTCAAATTTAGAAAAATTAAACAAGAATAAGTATAGGATCAAGTGATTTATCTCTTAATTTATTAGAAAACTATATTCTACTATACTTTTAGGGCACTTTATTTGACTTCAAAATGATGTTGAACTAATATAACATTCCATGCACATGACACCAGTGATGGTAGTACCCTATTACATTTGTTGTCAAATCTTCAGAAAAGAAAATACATAAAGGAAATTCATTTATAAAAGGATTCAAAATAATTTGGAACATTTGTCAAGAAGAACCCTGTTATAAAACATTAACTAAGCATTAAAAAAGAATCCAGCAAGATACATTGTTGTTAAAAGGCGGCTCCATGACCACCATGGCGGAATGGCGAGGTGGATTTTTTTACAACTGCCATAGGCAATTTGTCAAGGGAGGCCCAATATGGTAGCACCATATGCCGAAATGGCATGTTTATTTGACAGAATTTTGGCCTTCCTTCATATTTCACCATCCACCATTGATAACACTGCCAGGATATCCTTTTGTTGGATAAAAGAATAAAATTGTTAGAAAGAGAGAGAAAGAAGTCACCCTTCATATTTTTTTCATAACAGGCTAGTGAGACACACATGAGAAACAACAAACGTACATCAATGCAATAAGGCTAATATCTCAGGATGTCATACAATGGCAGCTGGAAAAAACTGAGGCACACACATGTACATACAAGAAACTAGAAACTTTAACTCTATCCTCAAACAAGTACAAAGACAAAAACCAAAAGTCCAAAACATAGTGCAACTACACAAACTGTTGGGATGAGCCTAGGGAGGTCCAAAAGTGCCCCGAAACATAAATGGTTAAAATATTATATTGGATGGGCTTAGAATATTAAGGTATTATTTTGTTTATCTTTTAGTGTTATTTTATTTTAATTTTCGTTAGATGGGATGGTGGCAGGGTCATCATTAGTAGCAATTAGGTTAAAAAATTATACTTCTCATAGGCTATTTTCATCAATGAAAAATATGAACGTTCACTATATTCTTCTTCTTAGCTCTAATGGTAGTAGAGGTTATTCACATTAAATAGCTATTGACTCATAATCGGTGCTTTCATTTCGCTCACTCCACCATTCCCATGGAAGACCACCCACCTCTTTGCCATCACTGAAAAGCTGGCTGCTCTCCAAACACAGCTTCAACACCACCAGCACCTTGAAGATTACCACCATGCCATCCTCCTCAAGTCCATCAACTCCTGTTACCATGCTTTTGTTTCCCACATCACTCGACTCTCAGAATGGCTTGCCGCTTTTTATTTTTCCCACCCATCTTTTCATTCTCTATATACATCCGAAACCCCCTCATTCAATATTATTTCCTTTCCACTTATCCCCTCAATTTCATATTTCCAAGGAACACATAACACACCCCTGCAACAGTTTTCCAACCCTCCTTCTCCATCGTTGGATAATCTGAATACTGCACAGCTGTCACCACATCAGCTCCTTCTTGCCACTAATCCAACCACTTATGCATCCCAATGCCTGCCTTCACCTGGTGCCACTTCTCTTCCCAAGGCAGCCATTAGATCTTACCCCAAAACCCGCATTCCAATCCCCACCACACAAAGGCAACACAATCCATGTGCCTTTTCTTTTTTCACTTGTGATAAAACCTGCTTCCATTTCAGCTACCCTCACAAATTCCCACAGGCCCCTGCAGCTTCAACCGTTGAATGATTTGCCTCATGTCACCAAATCAAGCTTTTTTGCCTCCCACTATTTGCATGAACCTGATGCCATGCCTCAATTCCCAGCTGCCACTCTCTCACTTTTTCTGAAGCCCCAACAGCCATTAGATTATTATCAACCATATGCTCACAGATCCATCTCCTTCCATCGTTCAGTTTTGCCACAGAATCTTGAGGATAAGGTTCCATGTGAATCCGGTGGCAATGTTAGGATGCCCTAAGAAGACCCAAAAATACCCTAAAAACCTAGATGGCTAAAGATTACATTGGATGGGCATAGAATATTAGGTTATTAGTTTGTTTATTTTATAATATAATTTTATTTTAATTTCCGTAAACTAAGATGATGACACCCGTGGAGTCATATCGTTAGCAGCAATTAGGACATAGAATTGCTTTCCTCGCAAGCTAACTTTATCAATGAAAAATATGAATGTTTATTTTATTATTCTTCTTAGCTCTCTGACGGTAACATAGGTTATTTGCAGTGAATCGCCCTTTGCTTTCTAACACAAAACCCCGAACAGTAATCCAACCCTATTGGTTCTGAAACTTAGGTTTTTCTTCAACTAAGTGCAGCATTGAAGTTTATAAATAGGGCACCTTCGCTTGTTTGTTTCCATAACTCAAAAATGATCAACAGAAATCACTTCAACTCATAATGAACCCAATGCACTGAATCATTCTACATATGCATATTGGGTGGGGGGAGATAGTGAAAACAAAAAAGGCTATTGGCAGTGCATTATTAGACCAAATTAGGTCTTGTAGTAGATACCTTAGATAATTAATTGCTCATGTTCACAATATCGAAAGTATACTACGAGCAAAAGGAACACACCGGAATATAAAATAATAACAATAATTTACCCGATAATCGCAATCCTCGTGTTCCTTTTTCATAACACATCGATTTGGAGAGTGAGCGGTGTGCGAGCGTCGTTTTGGAGTGTTGGGGAATGCAACAATTTTCGGCGTTGTGCCAAAGCAAGGTGCTCAAGGGAGTGGATTGATTTTGAATCCGAAACGTAAGAACAAGTCATGTCGTTAACGTTCAAATTCGCATCAGGAATTGGAAGGAGGGTTTCATAGTTAGGTTGGTGTTTGTTTGAAGTTTCAATTGCAGTGGCAAAGGCAAAAGTGGTAAAACGAGGATGATGGATAGAAAATATATGTATATATATAGGAGTAAGTGAGTGAGTCAGTGACCGAGTCCGAGAGGATAGCTGTACGGCTACACACGGATAGCGATGGCTACGGTACGGGCATGGTAATGCCTCAATGGATTCCATTTTATTCTCATGCTCCTATTTAAATAAATAAATGATAATTTATAGTACTGATAATAAATAAAATATTGTGTGTATCTTATATATCTTGTATATATAACAAAACTAAACCTTTAATAACATTTTCTTCATGAAAAATAAGAATTTTCGATTTTACTTTTTAAATCTTTTTTTTCATGTATTTAAGAATTACAGTTAATAACGAAATTTACAGTTGATTGATTTTAAAAAAACCTAACAAAATAGTTATGTGTGAAAAATTTTAAAATATAATTTGATAAAAATAAATAAATTTTTTTAAAAAATAATAAATCATTATACTATTAAAGTTATGTCATTATTTAAGACTTATTTAAAAATTAAAATTAAAATTAAAATTTTTAATTTTTAAAAGAATTAAAATATAAAACACTTTATTTTATTGAAACTATAAAATTATTTAATTCTAAAAATAAATAAGTATTAACGAAAAAATTTAGATGAATTATTTAATAAAGTAATATAGTTAAGATTATATATTAATATAAAAAAATTATAAAATTATAAAATTATATAAATATTGTAATATATCTTATATTTTATCTTATATATAATAAAAATAAATAAGTTTTTATAAAAAAAATTAAAAATTTTATTTAATAAGACAATATAGTAATATAATAATCTTATATCTTGTATAAGTTATATTGTCTTATATCTTTTAGTAAACAAGTTTTTAGGAACAAAAATTTTAAAAAATTGTTATATTTCTTACAATATATGATATCTTATATATATATATATATATAATAAAAGTAAACAAGATTTGGTGATAAAATTTTAGAAAAATTATATAACAAAGTAACATAATTAAGATTCTATATTAATATAAAAAAATTCTGAGAAATTTATAAAATTATATAAATATAATAATATGATAATTAACATGATTTTAATAAGTACGTCTTTAAATTTAAATTAATTAAATTAATTATTATTAACATACATATTAATTAAGGTAATTAACGTTGTTTTAAAGTGAGGTAATTATATAATTTTAACATAAATAAAAATAACATATTTAATTTTTCACAATCATTTCTATATTCTTATGAGTAATATGATAGTATCCAAATAATATGTTTTATTTATTTTTATCTATTATATTTTTTATTTATTTTTACATATTTGGTTGTAACATGTTTTGTTTATTCTTATTTACTATCTATTATATTATTCTTTTATATATTTTGTTATGTTTTTTCATTTTTTTCCTATTATCAAATAACATTAATAAAAATAATTGTTACCTAATTTTAATATAAATATAGACAAATTTTTTTATTATTATCATTTTATCATGAATTTTTTTCCATATTTATTGTAAAATAATATTAAATATGTATTTTGTTTTTAAGATTAAGTCCAAGAAGGTAAAGCATAAGATTTTAGTTTAAGTCCTTCAATTATGGTCACGTATTGATTTTAATAACAAAAGTCAAATTATAAATATTTTTTTTTGAACTATAAATAATAAAAATCAAAGAGTTTTGTTTTACTGTATAAGAGTTTGCGTTTGGACCGTGAACTTCCTTTTCGTATTTCTTGCAAAATAATATCAAAGATGTATTTGATTTCTAAGATTGAGTTTGGGAAGATTTTAGAGATTTTGGTTTAAGTCATTTAATTGTTGTTGAGTACCGATTGAATTGAAGTAAATAGATTGTTGCAAACTAACAATAAATCTTTGGCTTATTTCTCAACAATGTCACAACCATACATGTCAATAGTTTAAGTACCAAATAATAATTTAATTTTGGACAAGCACAATTACGGCAAGAAATAACTCACTACTAAGTACCTTAATTTGTTGTCAAAAATGACATTTGAGCAAAAAAATATCTATGACACAATTGTATTAACTATTTTTGAAATTTCAAGTAATATTTTGATCTTTATGATTATAAAGGGATTGGTAAAACATTTATCCGGAGAACCATATCAATAATAGTTAGATCCAAAAGATAAATTATCCTTACACTTGCATCAAGTGAAATAACAGGTTTATTAATTCATAATGGTTGAATTGTTCAATCTAGGTTTTTCATCCCCATCAATGTTAATGAGGATTTTACTTATAACATGAGGCAAGACAATCAGTTGGATGATTTGATCATTATAACTAAATTAATTATATGGGACAAAGCTCCCATGTGTCATAAACATTGTTTTGAGGGAGTCAACAGAACATTTGGATATATTCTAAAATTTTCTAATTATAATAGTTAAAACATTTTTAGAGGAAAAATTGTGAATTTTGGTGGAGATTTTAGACAAATTTTGTTCGTTATCCTAAAAGGGAGGAGACAAGACATTATACATGCTTTAATTAATTTTTTTATCCATGAAATCTTTGTCAAGTATTAAGACTAACAAAAAACACGAGGCTTGGAATTGGAAGTTCAAATTCTAATGTTGCATAACTTAAAAAATGTTCAATTTGGATTTTAGGCACTGGTGATGGAACTACTGGGAAGTCGATGAGAAAATTAAGATTGAAATTCTCAATTATTTGTTCATAAAAAAACTTCAAAGATCTGTTAGCTTTAATTGTATAGTGCACTTGTTTTTTTTTTTTTTTTTGGATAATACGTTTTTTCAAAATCATGTTATATCAACACCAACAAATGAAGTTGCTAACATGGTTAATGAATAAATGCTTTCATTAATGTCAAAAAAACATAAATTTATCTTGATTTTGGTAGTTCATGTCAAACTAATAAAGTTTTTGATAGGTTATATTACATTCATACTGTATAATTTTTTAACATTCTAAATTATTAGGGACTCCCAAACCATTAGTTTATATTAAAAATTAGTGCTCTTATAATGTTGTTAGGAAACATAGATCAATCTTCTAGCATGTGTAATGGTACTCAATTGATAACTGTTCAATGGAGAGTTTATGTACTTGAAATTAAGGTCATTGGAGGAAATAACATTGGTAAAAAAATATTCATTTCAAGATTATCATAAACACGTTCAAAATAATAGGATTTCCTTTAAAATTGAAAGAAGATAATTTTTAATTACTATATATTTTGCAGTGACAATAAATAAAACTCAACGATAATCTTTTAAACATGTTAGTATCTATCTTTTAATATTAGTCTTTTTTTATGGTCAATTATATGTTGCAGTGTCCAAGATGACCAATTGTAATGGTTTGAACATTCTTATTCAAGACAGTAAATAACAAAATACTTCAACCGCTTCAAATATGATGTATAAAGTTATTTAAAACTTAATTTAGGCTAATTATTATAATTATTATTCTATATTTTATGTTTCATAATTATTAAATACTAAATAATAAATATAAATAATATAAGTTGCAACTCAAGATACTCCCTAAAATAATGTTTTTATGAAAGTCAAGTCAACCAGTAATAAAAAACTTTTATTATTGAAAACCAATTACATAAGTTTCTATCACTAAGTTTATTAAGTGAATGATAATAAAAAAATAACCTAAACATTTATTAGTCTCAACATTATTCATTAATAATTTTTACCGTGTTTTCATTTTGTTTAGGATTTATATATTAAAGTTTACATGTTATTAAGCAACTTCAATCATATTTTAATTTGATCAAATATTCATTTTATTGTTAAATATATATATAAAATAAGTTTTTTAAAATTTAAATTAAATTAATTATTTATAATAATTATTTTATATTTTATAATTTATAATTCTTAAATAATATAAAATAAATAAAATTTTAAATAACAACTTCAAAATTTTAAAATACAATAACATCCCCATCCATCACACGGGTTCCCTATTAGTTTTGATTATTGTAATTACGTTGATTATATGTTGCATATAACAAATACAATCGGTATTGTGTTTTAGTAGTGGCTTGCTTTACAAATTTCGTGAGCAAGACCTGTGAGAGAGAAAATAACAATAGACAAAAGATGTTTATCTATATATATATATGTATATATATATATAATTAACTTATAATATATAACAAAACTAATATTTTAACAAAAAAGACAACAAGAAACTACTGTTTAAAATTATGTATTAATTAAAACCTTATGACTTCTGACATTAATCTTTATCTGATGTTAAAGCTTGGAAAGAGTCTCTTACATTTTATACTTTAAAAAACTACATAACTTATAGTTTGAAACCACAAAATAAATTTAAAGTATAAAAAAAAAGAAAATGAATTTAGTTGAATTTAAATTGGGAAAAATTAAAATTGACAAATAAAACTTGTATAACGTTACTAAATTTTTTTTATAAAAAAAACTACATGCATTAATTTTTTTTTTTGTATTTAATATTATATTTTAAGATAATTTAACTATTGTACTCTTAATTTAATGAAAATGTGATGTCTATTTAATTTTTTTTTTAATTTTAAAATTGATTAATAATATTTTAGGATACAATATAAAATTAATAGTAAAAATATAATAATTAAAAATAAAAATATAATTAAAATAACTGATTTATAAATAAAACATACAAGTCTTTAAAATTAATTAGAAACTAAAATTAAAAATATCTTAAAATATATTTTTATAAATTAAATTAAATTAAATTTTTTATAAAAATATTATATAAATATATCTATTTTTCTATTTTATATTTTCAGCTACTTCAAATAGTTTTACCAACATACTTATGATTTAATAACTTAATTTATCAATTTTCAATTAGTTTTTAAGTTTTTAGCTAATTCTTTATCTTTGGACTAACTTTTTAATTAATTTTATCAAACACAATTTATATTTGATAAGACATTTCAATTAATTTCTGTTTTTTTTATTAATTGAAAAACTAGTTTGACTATTTAATAAAAAAAAAATTTAATAATTTTTAACATCTTTTTAAATGCTACTTTAAATAGTATTTTTTCAAATGTTAACTCCTAACTTCTAATTTTGTATATTTGTTATCATTTTATCCTTAAATATTTATTAAATTTATCTTTTTAATCCTTTTTATGTAAGATAACATTTTATTATTTTTACTTTTTTGTATAAGATAAAAGTTCTTATTTTTTTACTTTTTTATTATGTAAGATACTCACGATGATAAATAATAAGTTTATTTATTTTATTTTATTTTAATTTATTATCATATTTTGAATATTATTGTATTATAATATTTATTTTAATCATTATATAATTTATAATATTTATTTATTTTTATTTAAACTTATAATTTAAGATAAATGATATTGTTAAATAATAAGTTAATTTTAATTTTATTATTTTAATATTTTAATAATAAATTATTTATTTTAATTATTATTCTATTCACATTATTTTTATTATTATTTTAATATTATATTTTAAATTGTTTTATTCATTACACTAATTAACTTAATAAAAATTATGATATCTACTTAAAATTATATTATTTTTATTTGATTTTAAATTTGATTGATAATATTTTAGGATATAATATAAGATGAATAGTAAAAATATAATATATAAAAAATATATTAACTAAAAGTAAAAATTACAATTAAAATAATTAATTTATGAAT
>JAMLFT010002301.1:0-26210 GCA_026544285.1 Pachyrhizus erosus | reverse complement strand
GGAATTATTGTTTAGCAAATTATCTCTAGAATTTCATGCGTGAGGAATCAGTGTGAATGAATTAGAATGCGGTATCATTTACCTCCTCATTTGCATAACAATTGGTATCAGAGCTGGTGGTTCAACTTGGTTAGTGGTTCAAATAAGTAAGATGGTTTGGCAATGAATCCAACCATGGACATGAGAATCCCTTAAGTTGAAAGTCTTTTTGGTGATAAGTCCATACATAGAGGCTAGATAGCATGTCCTGTCATCGTGAAACAATGGAGGCGACAATTCAGGGTATTAGAGCATTAAGGCTCTAAAGGTGTTATTATTGGATACTCACAAATTAAAAATGACTTCCACTTGAAAGGGAGCTATAATGTGGAAGAGACTCACACTTACAAAAAATATTATTGAAGTACAAGTGCGAAAATGAAATCTCACATTAAGTAGGAATGAGCAAGTTGAGCAATATATAAGTAATGAAGACCTAAAATCTAATGGCTTAAGATTTTAGGTTGAGTGTGGTGTCAAGTTCACTTGTATGATTTGCTCCTAGTTCATTGATGAGGATCTTCTTGATGTTTACCCCCTTGTTTGCATAACAATGGGTATTAGATCCATTGGTTCAATTTAATGACCGACTCAAAAGAGTAAAGATGATTGATGATGGATTCAAGCATGGACATAAGGATCCCTTGTATCGAAAGTCTAGGCATGGACATATGGATTCCTTGTATTGAAAGTCTAGGCACGAACATAGGGATCCCTTGTATCCAAAGTCTTATTGGCAATGAGTTCATACATGAACGCTAGACAATGTGTCTCGTGGCTAAGAATGGTGGAGGTAATGATGTTAGAGCATTAAGCTCTAAAGGCACCATTATTGGATATTTGTGTATTAAAAATGACTTTTGGTTAAAGAGTGCTACAATGTAGAAGAAACTCACAATTAAGGAAAAGATTGCTGACGATAAAGTCTCACATTGGGTAGGAATGAACAAGTTGAACAATATAAAGTGAGAAAAACTCCCAATTTTAATACCTTAAGATTTTAGGTTAATAGTGACATCAAATTCACTTATATGGTGGGTTCCTAGTCATTAATGAAAATGCATGTGATGTTTGCTCCTTTGCATTATAATTACTAATCTTACCTCTTAAATCGACTTACTGAATTAGGATCCAAATGAAAAGAAAGATTCAACATAAGAGATAAATTAACGATGTTAATTTAATTATAAATTTTCATTACAAAGAATCTAATTGTTATATATGTCAATTAATTAAGACTAATAAATTAATTTTTGGAGTGATTAGTCTTAAATAATATGTAAAACATCATAATAATTTAATTAAATAAATAAACAAGAATTTTATTGAAATAAATAGATTTAAGATTCACACGTCACAACCTTGACTTAAAGGATTTAGCTAATTATAAACATTAAGAAGTTTTAAATCATACAAGAAAACATACAAAACTTAAAAGAAGGATTTCCTTTTTACAAATTTGATCTTTGTGGACTTCTTCACATCTCTCTAATCAAGAAGCTTTCTCCAAGGTCTTCATTCACTCAAGGAAAATTAAAATGAAAAAATAAACAAAAGATCTTAAACCAATTTTCATTCTATTAAGTTGTGTTGGGTATGCCCAACTCTGCATCTAAAAGCAAAGGTGTAATTCTTTTCCAAAATGAATGTCTTCTACACGACCATGCATAAAATTAAGCACGACCGTGGTTCATAAAAGCCTTATTTTTTATTTTTATGTTGCCTTTCTCATCTTTCATTACACTTATTCTCTTATAAGTCTTCTTGTTGTACATTTCACACAAAACATGAATTTGTCAAAGTAGTGTATAAAATTTAAAGTGTTGGACAAAAACTTATATTTATTATGTACAAAGTCTATCCACATTTGAACATTGTTTGTTCTCAAACAATTATTTTGACTTTCAAATAATAATTCAATTCAAAATCAAAGACAATTTCAAAAATAAATTTATTAGGTCTTCAACTATTTTTTTTTTTTAAGAAATAGATTTTCAATCAACATCAATTCACTTATCTTTCATCCTCTAAACATTTCAAAGACATAAAAATTACACTCACTTCTCACTAAGGTGTGTGCTTATAAACATATTTATCAATCAACTCAAATTTCACTAAGAGTTTGATTTTAGTGTAAGGTAAGTAAAAGAAAGAAATAAGATATACAAAGGACATCAATGAATGTTCACATAAAATGACCCCTGATTTCAAAAAAAGAAAATTAATCTTAAATATTTTTCTTTTCACTTTATAAGTAAAAAAAAGTGTGTCGAAAAATTATTTTTTCTTTTATCCTCAAATTTCACCAATTGTGCATTTTTCTTGATAGTCACATCACAAGAGAAACAACAAGTTTAAGAAACTAGAATGTCAAAAGGATTCAATTTTAATATTTGACTCAAATGAATAGCTCGGCATACTTAACAAACATAACTATATACCAACTATATTAGCCTTTAATGGTTAGATTACACATAAAATTGATCTTATTTAAATTATAAAAAAAAAAAACAAAATACCATGAACTATAATTATACCTGTAGATATATAGTCATTATTATTGAGATTCTCGTCTTGATCATGGTCACTATCAACTACATCATTGGAAGATCTTGTCTCCATGCTCAAACGTCTTGGGACGTATACATTATGATAATAATTTATCATGCACTTCATGGATTTGGATGGAAAGTGCTCCAAGGCAAGTTTCCAAAGATTTGTGCCATTTGATAACAAATTTAATTTTACTAGAGATTCAAATTCCTTCTGCTCTTCCATTGTCCATGACTTTGAAACATCTTCCCCCATCTCATCAAACTTCCAAGTTGAAAATGTTGTTCCAGTCTCCAATTTCAAGAGTTCTTTTGCTTCCCTAATATGTAGTTTAACACAATCAATTGATCCTGGAAATTCACATGAACATGAATGACGCCTACTTTCCCTAATATCTTTTGTTATGTTTTCACTAATATTAGGCGTAGGCCAAAGTTGGATACCAATCCACTTTAAATCATCATCACTATTATGATGTCTTACATTGGTTGTGCCTTCCCACTTCGGAACTTCAGCTTGAAAACGAGGTCCAATTGGAATAATTGGCCTTGAAATATGATTATCCTTGGAAGATAAGTTGTTTTGTGACTGATTGAATTCCATGTCTTCATTTTCTGAACTTGATGAATATGAAGTCTCACTTAAATTCTCAAAATCCGCATTGACTAATGATTCTGATGCTTTCGAAATATCCGTAGTTGATTTTTCGATGATTGAAGTCTCAGTACTAGTAATGTAGTTACTACTAGTCACTAAATCTTTAAGATGGTTTTTCAAGTGTCCTTTTTTCATTGCGTTTGGCTCTTCAATAAACGCACCAGAGTCACCTAGGTGAGGATAGTATTGCCTACAAATACTGCAATGTTCTACTTTCTCATCTAGAATGGCATTTTGATTACCACATTTTTCTTTTGTGACAACTCCAAGAGCAGTAGCAACATTATGACCATTCATATACTGGTCAAGTTTCCTTTTATTCTGTAATAGAATATTAAAAAAGGAGTTTCGATAAGAAGTAAAAAACTATTCATGGATCTCCAAGCTTCTTTCATTTCTCATTTTCTTATTTTGAATAAATATGTCTAGTCTAAGCCAATAAAACCTAGATAGTCACCTGTTTAATGGGAAAAATAGTTTATTCAGACTAAGTTGGTTCAATTTAACATATTTGTTCAAATAACTAGCTTAGACAAATTACATCATCGATTTTTTTATCCAACTGGTTGATCCAAGACAACTTTTATAACACTAGTCTCATTACAATAAGTGAATAATCATTTGCAATAAAGAAGAGGATTTGTTCCAACTATTTTCGTAACTCATTCTCCTAGACAAACAACATTTGTTTAGAAATGAAATTCAACAATCATTTAACCTTAGTTTCATGAGTATATAGTTACTAAGATACTAGCACAATCATCCTAAGTCTTGGAAAATTATTGTTCAACACTATTAAATCAAATCAATAAAAGAAAAGTTTGGAACTTCTGATACATGGTGAAATGAAAAAGGAATATAAGGACCAACATAAAACAATCCAAGAGTTGAAACTGCTCTGTCATGACATTAACATGCAACTTTTATAGCTCCAAAATTTTATTACTTTTGTGAGAATAAAATCCCCATCACATGATTATAGAATTTCTTTAATCCTAATCCCAATCTAAAGCCAATCTTAGATAAAGGTTAAAAAAAACCTTGTCATATGTAAGTTTCTAAGAACAACACAATTAGATGTGAGCATAATAACAACAATAAGAGAAATAGAGAACAATGATTTCCTTCACACCTATTCTAATGAAACAAGAAGAAATTTCAAAGAGAACAAAAGAACTCATAAACCAAATATCTGTAAATGAATTCCTTCATGTTTATCCCAACAAATCAAGAAGAACTTGCAAAGAGAAAGAAAGAATGATGAAAGTGTAGCAGTGGATAGAGAGATGAACGTATAGCAACAACAAGAAAGATGAAAATGTAGTAGTCGCATAAGCAAGGAAAGGGAATGAATAAATGTTTGTTGTTTTAGACAATGAAAAGTAACCTTACCCTAATGGTATTATGGTTATATGTATAATTTTTTAAGGGTAACTTGGTAGTTTCAATCTAGCAAAGCGAGGCAAGTATTGACATCCCTAACCTCGATCTAAACCCCACTTAAAAACAAGAAAGATGGTGTAAAAAAGGTTAGATTCAAATTCCTTTTAGAAATGGGCTAGTTTCACGTCACTCTTTTTTTAAGCCTAAATGACTATTTTGCAACGAAGAAGGATTAGTTGTGCTACTGGTAACATTTTATCCTTAAATCTTACCTATTAGATATTCAAAAGTTTAGAAATCATTGCATATTTTGACTTTGATTTTATGAGATGCCTAAATAGCAAAACACTCCACATTGAGAATACATTTACATATTAGATGGAGGAGTTGTCACTTGGAAGTCTATTAAATAGACTTCTATAGCCTCTTTGACTATGGTGATAGAGTTTATAGCTTGCCATAAGGCATCTAACCACAGGATAAGGCTATGAAACTTTGTCAATATAAAACTCTCAAATTTTAGAAAATAATATTAATATTTTATTTTTAATATATATTTGTATTTTTGTTCTTGATTTACAAAAAACATTGCATGAAAATCTAGATATCAATTTTGTACTTGAGGAATTAAAAACTTTCTCAAAATGAAGGATTGTATTTGGACTTAAATAAGTTAGAGATTTACAAAATTAACAAGAAATTTTGAGAATAAAAAACACTAACAAAGAAGGGTAGATAAATGGTATACAAATATGAAAACGCAACAAAATAACATTTTGAACATGGAAACATGATTGAGATATTATTTTATGGTTGTAGAAATTTTTCTATAATTTACAAAGATTCCTTAATTTTGACTAAAGTTACACAACTTTGAAAGCTTAACTATAGATGCTTAGAGAACTTTAAAATTGTTGAAAAATTACAAAAACTAATCTAATAAGTACAAAATGGTAAAATAATAATAAATAAATAGAATAATATTAAAATAAGTATTCTAGCAAAGTGTGTCAAAGTCATTAACACACATTGTTATGAGCATTATAAGTCCATTGAAAATTTATTATGAAAATAACTTGACAATGTTATACTCCAACACAAGAGTTCTACCAAGTCAACTTTCATCAATGTTACCAATATTCGATGGCAAACCATGGCGGAGAGCCCAAATTCCGCCATATACATATGGCAGAAGTCATGGTGGACAAATAAAAAGCATATATATACATATAAAATACTAAAAATAAAATATATAACAGTAAACATAATTAAAATATTAAAAAGACAACAAATATAAATATTAAAACATGTAAATACTAACAAATACTCAAATAGTCATAAAAATAACATGATATTCAGAACTTCAAATCAAATATTCAAAACAACATGTAAATACTAACAAATACTCAAATGTCCTAATTTTTTAATCCTCTAGTTCTTCTTGAATCCCAACATAATCAATTTCATTATTATCTAGTGGGGCACATCCTTCCTCTTCTTCTTCTTCTTCAGATTCATCAAAATTAGGTAGTTGTTCAATTTCCTCCTCCAACTCACAGGTCTCAAATTATGTTTCTTCATCAACTTGAACCTCTTTGGCTTTCCCTTTTCCTTTTGATGTTGTAGTTGCACCTAGAGCTTTCTTGGAAGCTTGGGTAGCTCCAATAACAATACCAACACTTGATGGCTCCTTTCTCTTTTTACTTGTCTTCTTTCTTGTATAAATTTTTGGCTCTCCAATTCCCAAAACTTCATAAATAGTTGCCCAACTAAGTGTGGAATCATTAGGAAAAACCAACTCATTCCCTTCATCTTCATTATCATTATCTACTTGTCCCACAAACCACTCATTGCACTCATAAATGTCATCGAGTGTAATAGGATCAATTTCATCTCTAATATTATATCTTTGAGCAAGTTGTTCGTTATACTTAATGCAAATCAAATCATACAATTTTTTATACTCCAACCTATTCCTCTTTTTGGAAAGAATCTGCATTCAATAAGAATAGGATTTTATTAGTTTCTTCCTACAACAAAATAGTAATGAAATGAGATATAGTTTATCATTATTACTTGCTCAAAAATACTCCAATTGCGTTCACACCCTGATGCACTACATGTTAAACTCAAAATCTTTATAGCTAACTTCTGCAAGTTTAGAGCTTGTTGGCCATACATTTTCCACCATTGAGCTACAAACTCAAAGGCTTTGACTTAAAATTTAAATACTAAAACTTAAAACACTAAAAATAATATGAGTTGTTTTCATAGTTTCTCACCAAGTATTGTGATTTCCTATTTGATTTTGCAAACTTAGAACCAAAGAAACCACTAGCACTCTTATAAGTTGGCAACTCATGTAGGATCTTTTGTTGCACATCCTTACTTGGCATCAACCTCTTTATGCAATCATACAACCCATTAGTAACTTCCAAATCATACCCTAAGTTTGGTTTGGCATAAAAGAACTCTGGATTCAAAAAGTGACCAGTTGCATGTAGTGGTCGATGAAGTTGACAATTCCACCAATTATCAAAGATTTCGAAGACCTCTTTTTACTTACTTTTGTTGTTTTCAAAAGACTTCATAATTGCTTCTTTAGCCTTCTCTATTGCTTCATATATATAGCCCATAGTTGGCTTTTTCTCACTATTAACAAGTCAAAAAACTTTCACAAGAGGAGTTATAACTTTTAGAGTAAAAACCACATGATTCCAAAAAGAAGGCATAAGTACAACTTTAGTAGTTTCCCTCCCTTTAGCTTCCCTATACAACTTGTTTTTGCTTCATTCATTAGAAGTAAACATTTTTCTCAAATTTCATTTCTCTTGATGAAGTCTCTCTAATGATAGAAAAGAAGTAGCAAATCTTGTAATCACATGTCTTACTAACTCCTTTTTGTTGGTGAAATGTCTCATCAAACCCAAGACACTACTATGGCTATATATAAAGCCAGCAAGACTAATTCCTCCTTTGAATTGTCTTCTTTATTAAAGGAATTTTTCTAATGTCTTCAAGCATAAGGTTTATGTAGTGAGTTGCACATGGAGTCCAATAAAGATGTGGTCTTTTGGCTTCCAATATATTACTAGCCAACACATAATTGCTTCCATTATCTCTGATAACTTGAACAACATTGTGCCCTCCAATCTATTCAACAAGGAAATCAAGTAACTTAAACAGCTTTTCTACTGTCTTCACAAATTTAGAACTATCAATGGACTTCACAAACATTGTCCCTATAGAAGAATTCACCAAAAAATTAATTATGCATCTAACATAATAGAACAACTATGTTTGGTCCACTGCTCTTTATGATCCTTCAACAACTCTTTAGTGTATTCCATCGTCATATTGAGGAGTGAAACTCTAATTTCATGGTAAGGAGTTTGCAAATTGACCATAAGCACCTATGGCATCAATCATATCTTGAAAGCTTTTCAATTTAACAAGGTTGAATGGTAAGTTGGCTTGATACAAAAAATGAGCAATATATTGATGGACATTTGTCTTCAATTTTTTGTCACAAAACTCTTAGATATTAGCTTGCTTGTTTTTCTCCTTCTATCTCTTCTTTATTGTAGATGTTGGATCTCTACAAAATATATCCTTGGGCCCTTTTTTTTATTAATATTGCTTTTGCCTTTAACATTTCTAGTTAAGGTGGGAAATGAAATTTCATCTTTAGATGACAAATTACAAGTCACGTTGGAAAATTCAAAATTATATCCCTTCTCTTTTTGCCTAAGATTTTCCCAAAGTTATTCTTTAACTTCCTTTGGACACTTGCTACGAGGTGCAACATTTCCTTTTTTTTCATTAATTCATATTCGACCCGAGTGATTCCTCCTTTAGTAATCTTCCTACAATAATTATACATAATAGCATTGGTGTCTGAATCATTAACGAGATGACAATACTTCCAACCTGGATCACTTTTATTGGATGAACTTGTGCCTTGTTTAGTTGCCATGGTGACCTTTGGTATAGTTGATTAAATAGAGGTTTAACAAAAGAAGAAATAGAAAACAATGGTGGCTTGCAACGAAGGAGGACGATGAAGGAGAACCAAGAAAGAGGATGACAAAGCAGCAACAAAAGAGGAAGAAAAGAGGCAAGAGCGACGACAAAGAAGGAGGAAGAATGGGTTAGCAAAAATGCAAATTGTGGCAACCCTAAAATTTAATTTTTTGAGTTAGGTTAAATTTGGGTCAAGTCATACGACCTACTCAATATATTTTCAAAACAATGGGTTTCGAACTGGGTTGGGCTTACATTGGGTTGGGTCGGATTAAATGACCTGAAAATGGCATCTTTTTGGGTTGACAAACCCGCGCGGTCTGGTCTCCACCATTGCCATCAAGGACGGCATCGCCACTATACAGAAAGCGACCACCATGGCGCGTCATCAAGAATCTGCCTCACCACGGCCATATCATGGCGGTCGGACGGATTTCCGCCACTGCCTCTCGCCATGGCCGCTATTTGACAACACTTAATTTTATTAGCATAAAGTATTTGGTTGTTAAAGAGTTTAGGAAAAACATATATCTATAAACCTAGGAAAAACATATATCTATAAACCATTTAGGAACAAATTGTATGCTAGTTGACCTATTAAATTAGGGGTTGGCACCTAAGGTCTTTCATGAGCATGTTGCTTATATGAATGATGTTTAGAATGTTGCCTTGGATTAGTGAGACTACTACTTTATGTATTATGTTTGGATTCAAATTTCATGTGTTTGCTTTTTTACACAAATGAAGACTACAATTTATAGGAATATTATAGAATTATTTGCTTCTATGTAATATTTAAATTCTAATTAAGAAATTTTAAATTGAAATTGTTAAAGAATAAAGTAGAATTAATTAGAAATAAGCTTGATTAAGATCACATTGCATGTAATTTTCATGTTTCTCATCTATATTTGATGTCATTAAATGTATTAATATATGGTGATTGTTGTGATCCAATCACACTTATTGTGATGAAAGTTGCAATGTTTCATTGATAATATATGAAATGGACTAAATTGTTGAAGGGAAGTTTAAAATAAATAATATATTGATACACATTAAAAGAATTAGTAACATGATCATTTAAGGAACACTTTGGAGCCTAAGTAGAAGATTGTTGGAAAACTATATTTTCTTATCTATTGTGGGCTCATATTTTAATAACAATTGCATGAACTATTTATATTTAGTAGGTTGTATTTTAAGTGATTTAATTAATTAAGTCTATTGGACTATTAAAAGGATGTGATATAGGTTTAGTTAGTAGATACCTTTATCGGTCCACTTTTGCTTAATGGGAACTTGATGAAGTCTATTCATAAGGAACCTTGGTTATGGTCCCAAATATATCAAGCTGCACAATTGTCTTTCTTCTCCCCGTCTAAAGAGTTACAAAAGTCTCCAATAAGGAATCAAGAGGATTAGTTAAAGGAAGAATCATAAAATCACTAGCTTTCTTGTTCATAAATTTGATGGTTGCAAGTCTTTTACATAACCAAGGTGATCAATAGTGTTAGATAAATCGTGGCTCTCATTAGTGTATCTATTTTTTGTAACGTAAATAAAAGGTTATAATTTACTTTCTCATACATGATAGTAGACCATTAGTTAAAAAGGTGTATGTTAGGCAAAAAAGAAAGAGAGATAGGAATTAACAGCATTAGTTGTGATTCTGTAATAACAATTGTGAATATCTGAAAAACAAAGGGTTAGGTGGATTAAGAGAAGTTAGTTGCCTTTGAAAAAGAAGGATTAAATAGAAAAAATGCGGAGATTAAGAGGAACTATTGAGAAATATTGTTACAGTGAAAAGTGAGCCTCTCAAAGAGCCTAAGCTAAGAATTTGTATTCCGATATCTAGAGTGAGACTTGTATTGTTCTTGTGTGAATAACATTCCATTTTTCCTTCTATTTTGGTTCCGGTTTAACATGACCATTATTTAGTTAATGGTTGAAATACCCTTTGTAAGCTATAAAAACACTTTGTAGTTTTTCATTCAATTCATTCAAGACAACAACTACTTTGCTCATCCAGATTTACAGTTTTTTCTTTCTTTTCATTAGAGATGACTAATTATAAAGTTTTCTTTGTTAGATTTTGTGTCCATCTTTTTAGTTATACTTGTTTCTCTAAGTTTTGAACTAATTTGATCCAATGCTTCCATATAACAACTCATATTTCATAACAAGTGGTATTCGAGCCACTATTCAGTTGGGAATTTAAAATGTCTACCTTTACAAAATTTGACATTGAGAAGTTTGATGGCAAGATTAGCCTTTCAATTTGGTTAGTCCAAATGAAGGTCATTCTTACACAGAATGAAATAAAAAAAGCCTTAGATAAGTCAATGAAACCAAATTCCATGATTGATGAGCAATGGGACACGTTGGATTTTCTACAATCCAACTTTCCTTGTCCAAGGAGGTTCTTTGTCAACTCACTAGTGAAACTATAGCTGCAGAATTATGGCTAAAGTTAGACTCTTTGTATATGAATAAGAGTCTTGAAAACAAGTTTCCTCTCAAGGAATGATTATATTAATGAGCTCAATTCAATTATTACGTATCTAGAAAACATTAACGCAAAGATTGAAGAAGATAAAGCTATTTTGTTGACCGTCTCTTTGCCTTCTACGTATAAATAACGAAATCATGTTATACGACAACAATGATACTTTATTTTTTAAAGATGTTAAATCTAATTTGTTGTCCAAAGAAAAATTTGAATCAGAAGTTCATTCTGAGGCTAAGGGCCAATGTTTGAATATCAGAGGTAGAACTCAAGAAAAAAGGAATGCTAGTAGAACAGAAAATAAAGGTCCAGATCTAGGGGACCCAAAACCAACAAATAAATGTCACTATTGCAAGAAGTTTGGGCATGATATTTGTTATCGTTTCATCTTAAAGAAAAAGGAAGTAAAAGAGAAACCTTCACTACTTGTTGAAGCTGCTAATATTGAAAGTGACTATGACAATGGCATTCTATTATCTTTCATTGCTTCTCTGATAAAAGAGGTAAAGTTGAATGGACTCTTGATTTTGGATGTACTTTCCATTTGTGTCATCAAAGAGACTTGTTTGCCACTTTTGAACCAGTTGATAGTGATGTTGTACTGATGGTCAATGACGTTGAATGCAAGGTTGTCGGCATCGGCATTATTCAGATCAAGACTCATGATGGTATTATCAGGACTTTATCGCAGAAGATCTCTTTCTGATTATATTTTTACTCTTTATAATTGTGCTATCAGTTAAAAAGCTACACTTCAATCTATCAATGCATTGTCTACTATTGAAGTAGAATATATTATGGCGACAAAGGGTGTGAAGGAAGCTCTTTGGCTTCAAGGCTTGGTCAATGAACTTGGTTTAACACGAGAATGTTCTTGTGTTTTGTGATAGACAGTGTTATTCATTTGAGCATCACAAGAAGACAAAACACATTGATGTGAAGCATCCCTTTATACGAGATATTGTGGCTAATGATAAAGTTGTTGTGACAAAGATTCACATGTCCGAGAATATAGTGAACATACTCACTAAACCACTTTCAAATGTTAAGTACCAATATTGTTTGGACTTGGTTGGTCTCCACAATGTTTGAAGACATGGTTGATGAACAACTAGCTGAATTCGAGGCAAGGTGGAGATTGTTAGATAGAACATGGGTCTCATTAGTGTATCTATGTTTAGTAATGTAAACAAAAGGTTATAATTTACTTTTTAATATTAACTGGTTGATGGTTGAAATTATCCTTAATAAGTTATAAAAGCACGTTGTATTTCTCATTCAAGACAATAACTATTTTGCTCATCCAATTTTATATTTTTTTTTCTTTCTCTTCATTACAGATAACTATTTATAAAGTTTCTTTGTTAAACCTTGTGTCCATCTTCAGACAATTATATTTGCTTCTCAAAGTTTTCAACTCATTTGATCTGGTTCCACATAACATAAGTCATATTTCATAACAAATAGTTGTCGACCCAATTGTTTATTCTCATCCATAATAATTTGGCATATTGCAGATCCTAAGGTCTTTGGTGTATTATTTTATGATATATGCCTTTTAAAAATTTGCAATCGCATAAAGAATAAATCGAGATTTAATCCAACACCATATTCAAATTATATAGACATGTCAGCCTATTGCAAGTGTAGAATGCCATCAATGTTGTGGACAACAGTCCTACTACACTTCTTCCCTCATCCTTGCTTGTGACTTAATGTTTATAGGCATGCGTTTACCTTAGTTCTTGTTTTAAAATTGATTATATATTGTATTCAACATAGTATACAAGTTGTTCTTTAAGTTTCTAAAGGTGGCTAGTTGAGAATTGTAAATTTGCATTCAAGACATCATTGTATGTCTCTGATCTTGGCCTAATAGTTTCATTGGTTTTTACCTGTCATTATTCTCTAGGTATATACTTAATATGAGTGAATGTACTAAATAACCAACAAGGAATGTCACTAAAGTTCAATTAGATTAAGAATAAGAAACATATGGATCCTCCCCCTGTTTAGGATGAAGTATACATTTTAGATCAGGTCCTTGAACATCAATTGCTCTAACATCAAAGTAACTATTGTTAATAATTAATATGTAAGTTCGAGAAACTTCGAATTGGAAATAGATGTGTGAGTGCATTCTTTATTCCTATCCTTAACCAATATTGAGCGAGATGTATTTGACTGTGAGTGTTCCAACAAATTGGTAACCAGAGCTTGGTTCTTTTGTTGGAGCCTAAAGTTCCCTACAACAACGAACTTTTTGAATGGTAATTTTCTTGCTCATATACTTGTTCTTGATTGCATAACTATGACAAGTGATGCATCTAGATGAAAGTGACATTGGCTTCCAAAATGCTTCAGAAATTGTGAATGATCGTGTCCAAGAACTAGATTGATGCACAAAGAGCAGTTAATCAGGAGACAAAGAAGGATTGTAAGGAGTTGTACATTCATCAATGTGCGGATCTAGCTAATTTTGAGAAGACCATGTCCGCTGCAATTGCAAAAGAGGCATGGGACATTCTTGACAACTCCTACATGGGTGCTAAGGTGGAAAACTTGATGTTGTGGTCTTCAAAACCTTATCTACGATCATCAACTGAGGCAAGTTTTCCACTACATTGCAAGTTATCAATTATGACCACCACTATGTGATCAAATCTTGGTGTTAAGGCAAGTTTCTCTGTCAATTGATGATAGCCATAATTGATAATGTGCCTCAAGAAGATCTCATGTACTCTCACCTATGTCAAATTCAAACTTCTTGCCTAGAATAAATTGATAACATGTTCCTGCCTGTAAATAAGTTATGATGCATCAAAATTAATATTTCTTGTTATTTATAATATCTTGGTGTAGTCTTTCCCACAAACCATTTTAAAGCATAAATTTGTGTATATAATTTAAATTCTCATATCATAAAAATTATAAACAAAAAATTCATAGCATATTTACGTTATTGCGTCCCTTAACTAAAATAAAGCAACTCAATTGAATTATAAGAAAAGATCTCAAAGAAATTCAATGAAAAACAAAACAACATACCTGTATTGAATTTCAGCAAAGGTGACAAGTACGAAATATATGTAATAAAAATGAAGTTTCGATACATTTTTAATCCCTATAAATATGACAAGAGAAGGGTTCTCCAACTCACTTCAAGTCAGTGTTCAGCGTCTCAATGGGAAGTACTACCCAGAATGGGCCCGAACTGTTGGACTAATTTTGGAAGGCAAAGGAAAATTTGAGTTTCTAACTAGGAACGTGCGTAAACCTACTGAAGGGGATCCAAATTTTAGCTCATGGAAATCTGAAAATTCCTTAATCATTGCTTGAATAATCAATTCTATGGAACTCGTAATTGGAAAGCCTTTTGTGTACTTGCCTACAACAAAAAAGGTTTGGGAAGCCGTGAAAGACACTTACTTTGATATAAAGAATTCTTCTCAAATTTTTGGTCTAAAATCAAGAATATGGCATGCTAAATAAGGTGATAGGGACCTCACTGTCTACTATAATGAATTGATGACTCTGCCACGAATTGGGTCTCTACTATGAGGACAACTAGAAGTGTACTGCAGACAATGTTCAGTTTGTTAAAAGGCAAGAAAATGGTTGTGTATTTATGTTCCTAGTTAGACTCAACAAAGAACTTGATGAAGGGGAAGAATTCTAGGAAAGACACCCTTGGCAACAATTCGTGAAGTCTTCTAAAGAGTAAAGAGAGAATAAGCACGACAAAGGGTCATGTTGAACAAGTTAGCCCCTGTTTTAGAAGTGGAAGGTTCTGCCCTTGCTTCTAAACCATAATGAAGAGGGAAAGAGGGATGGTAAAAAAAACTGATACACATGAAATTTGTTGAAAGATTCATGGGAAGCTTGCAAATTGGAAAAAGAAAGGAGGAAGTGAGGGTTGTGCACTTCAAGCTATTACTTTTGATCAAGAAAAGCAATCTCCCTCAAATTCACTTCCGTTCACTAAGGAACAATTAGACCAACTATACAAACTCCTTGAGTGTCAAATCCCTTCTTGCTCCATAGCTCAAAAAGGAAGCTTTCTAACAACTATCCTTCTTAGTGTCAATTCCAATACTTGGATTGTTGATTCAGGTGCTTCCAATCACATGATAAGAAAGTCTAGTTTCTTCTCTTCATATAGTCCTTATGTTGGTAACCAAAAAATTAAGATTGCAAATGGCTCTTTTTCCAGTCATTGCAGGAAAAGGTTCTATTGTCTTATCCCCAACATTAACTCTCCAAGATGTCTTGTATGTTCCTAACATTTGTAATTTGTTTTGTCAGTAAATTAGTTCAAGATAAAAATTGTCAAGCTAATTTCTTTCGTTCTCATTGTGTGTTTAAGGATTTGAACTCAGGGAGGATGATTGGCAGCGGTAAAGAGTGGAGGTCTCTACCTCTTTGAAGATGGACTTGGATCAAGACAACAATCCCAAGGAATAAGTTCCTGTTTTGAATCTATTTTTGTTTCAAATAATAAAAAGATGATCATGTTATGACATTTACGGTTAGGCCACCCAAGTTTTAGATATTTAAAATACTTATTTCCCAAGTTGTTTGGTAATAAAGGCCCTTATTTGCTTCATTTTGAAATCTGTGAATTTGCAAAACATCATCTTACTTATTTTCTTATGCAGCCATATAAACCAAAATCATTTGCTATTATTCATAATGATGTTTGGGGTCCCAATAAAATAAGGACACTCTCCAACAAAAAATGGTTCATCACTTTTATAGATGACCACACTAGACTTTGTTAGGTGTACTTATTAAAAGAAAAATCTGAGACTGAACAAGTTATTAAATTTTTTTTTTTAAAATAGTGCACACTCATTTTCAAACAAATATACAAGTCTTTAGAAGTGATAATGGGAAGGGAAATTTTAACAAGATCCTAGGAATTTATTTTTTCTTGAAAATGAGATTGTCCATCACAATTCTCAACTTAAGTTCTTAAGTATTTATGGGTAAGGCTGTTTTGACTATGTATTTAATTAACCGCATGCCTTCCAAAGTTTTACAATTTCGAACTCCTTTTCATACTTTTAAAGAGTATTTTCCTATGACACATATTTCAGCTAATTTACCATTAAAATATTTGGTTGCATTGCTTTTGTTCATGAACATAAACAACTTGGAAAATTTGATCCACATGCTATAAAATGTGTTTTCATTGGTTACTCTCCAACCCAAAAAGGATACAAATGTTTTGATCTAAAATCAAAAAGAATTTTGGTAACTATGGGTGTCACTTTCTTTAAGAACCAACCTTTTTATGACATTCATCTTCAAAGGGGGAGTTCAAAGGAAGATTATTTTGAAAATATAACTCTTTCAAATGACATGCTTATTTCACAAAATTGAGACTTCCAGTACTAAACCAAAACAAAATGGCCAGGATTCATTATTTGAACCTACTCTCATAATGAGTGAGGCTCTCACTAAATCTAGGACTACATCTTCAAACACAAATTGTACCAAACAATCCTTGGAAATTGGGAATAAGGAAGAATTAACCCCATTGTCACAACAAGTTGATTCTTGTAAAGAAACATAAAATAGGTTCAAAGATTCAGATTGAATTTGGAAGGGAAAGATCTATATAAGGAAGAAAAATGAGGAAGTTGAAGATGAACAAACTCTGCACAATTGCCATGAGTCTGAACCGAGAAAGAATTTAACCAATGAACTTGATATAGGTAAACTTTCTTCCTCTAAAACTAATATTCTAGATTTGTCTTCTGATATGAATATGTCAATAGCTCTTCAAAAAGGTATTAGATCTTATACTAGGCATCCTTTATCTAATTTTGTGTCATACTCAAACTTGTCTCCAATCTTTGCTGCATTTACCTCTCAGTTGTCTAGTGTAGAAATTCCAAAAAATGTATAGGAAGCTCTAAAGGTTCCAAAGTGGAAGGAAGTTGTTCTTAAGGAGATGAGAGCTCTTGAGAAGGACCATAGTTGGAGTATTATGCCTTTACCAGCTAGAAAGAATATTGTGGGTTGTAAGAGGATTTTTAGTATGAAGAATAATTTTAATGGTTCATTAGAGAGATACAAGGCACAGTTGGTGGTTAAAGGATTCACTCAGATCTATGGTATAGATTACTCAAAGATTTTTGCCCTTGTTACAAAGCTAAACATTGTTAAAACTCATCTCTTGCTACCAACTTAGATTGGCTTTTATATCAATTAGATGTAAAAAAATGTCTTTCTCAATGGTGACTTGGAGGAAAAGGTATACATGGACAATTCTCCAGGCTTCAAAGACAAATTTGGGCCAAAGGTATGTAATCTGAAAAAGTCTCTTTATGGACTCAAATAGTCTCCAAGGGGTTGGTTTGAAAAATTCATTCAATCAGTAAAAAGACAAGGATACTCTCAAAGGCAAGCAGATCATACCTTATTTACAAAATTTTCCTCTAAAGGGAAAGCTGCAACACTAATAGTCTATATTGACAACATCATTCTAACTAGAGATGATGAAGTAGAATTGGACAGACTGAAAAAGAACTTAGCAGCAAAATTTGAGATCAAGGACTTAGGATCCTTGCAATACTTTTGGCATAGAGGTTCATACTCAAAATAAGTAATCATTGTTTCCCAACAAAAGTACATTTTAGACCTCTTGAAGGAAACGAGAATGAATTGTTGCAGACCAGTAGATACCCCCATGGATCCCAATGTAAAACTTTGGGAAGAAGGAAGCGTTCCCGTTGATGTTGGAAGATACTAAAGGTTAGTTGGAAAATTAATTTACTTGTCTCATACTCAACCTGACATTGCTTTTTTAGTGAGTGTTGTAAGTTAGTATACACTCTCCTTATGAAGAACACCTCAAGGCAGTTTACCGAATTTTGAGATACTTAAAGAGCAATCCTAGAAAGGGTTTGTTTTTTAAGAAAATTAGTGAAAGAAATGTTGTTTTCATTGATGCAGATTGCGCATGGTCTGTTACAGACAAAAAATCCACTTTAGGATATTGCACCTATGTGTGGGGAAATCTACTAACTTGGAAAAGCGAAAAACAAGGAGTGGTTGCGAGAAGTAGGGCAGAAGCTGAATTTAGAGCAATGGCCGAAGGAATTTATGAATGGCTATGGATTTATAGAATCCTGGAAGAACTCAAGATGACATTAGAACTCTCATTGAAGTTGTACTGTGACAGCAAGTCTGCAATAAGGATAGCTCACAATCCTGTTCAACATGATAAAACAAAGCACATTGAGATTGATTGCCATTTTATAAAGGAGAAATTAGATGTTGGAATTATTTGCTTGCCATTTGTGCCTTCCAATCAACAAACAACTAGCATCTTGACCAAGAGCCTAGCAAGACCCATCTTTGAGCATTTGATCCAAGTTAGGCATGATAGATATCTATGCACCAACTTGAGGGGGTGTAGGAATTAATTAATTAAAGATATGCACAATCAAGGATTTGCTTTTTTTTTTTTTCTTATTTTAAAATAATATAGTCGTTATTACCTATTTTATTTTGTTTCCTTTAATTATTCCTTAAATTAAGGAAATGCCTTTAATTTAATATTTTCTATATAAGCAATATGTTTACTGCTAAATAATACAAAAAAGGTTTTTACCATTACTTTCTACGTGATTCATATTATCAATAGTAATAACATAACATACATCTAGACATGTCAGATTAACGACCACCATAAGATGGCATGTGACATGACAAATTCATTTACATGTGATAACATCAATAAATGGTTATAGGGTCATTTTCAAAACATTCAAAATTTATAAGGACCAAAGCTAATAAAAAAATTTGAAGGACAAAAATCAAAATTTATCATATTTGCAAGGACTAATAAATATATCTAACCAAAAATCGATCATCTATAAATAAATATTTAACATGAACTATAACTGTACCTGAAGATGAATAGTCATTTTTATTATTGAACCTCTCATCTTGATCATTGTCACTATCAACTACATCATAAGAAGATCTTGTTTCCATGCTCAAACGTCTTGGGATGTATACATTATGATAGTAATTTATCAAGCACTTCATGGATTTGGATGGAAAATGCTCCATGGCTAGCTTCCAAAGATTTGCACGATTTGATGACATATTTAATTTTACTAAAGAATCAAATTCCTTTTGCTCTTTTAATGTCCATGACTTTGAAACATCTTCCCCCATTTCATCAAACTTCCAACTAGAAAATGTTGTTCCAATCTCCAATTTCAAAAGTTCTCTTGCCTCCATAATATGTACCTTAACACATTCAATTGATCTTGGAAATTCACATGAGCAACAATCATACCTACCATCCCCAATATCTTTTGTTTTGTTTTCCCTGATATTCGACATAGGCCAAAGTTGGATGCCCAACCACTTTAAATCATCATCACTATTATGATGTCTTACAGTGGTTGTGCCTTCCCACTTTGGAACTTCAGCTTGAAAACGAGGTCCAATAGGAATAACTGGCCTTGGAATATGATTATCCTTGAAAGATAGGTTGTTTTGTGGTTGATTGAGTTCCATGTCTTCATTCTTTGAGCAAAATGAATGTGAATTCTTAATTGAATTGTCAAAATCTTCATTGACCAATGGCTCTGATACTTTTAAGTGTCCTTGTGTCATTTGCTTTGGCCCTTCAATAAACTCATTAGTCACCTTTGTGAGTATAATATTGATGTAGTTTAGTCATGGTTAATAAAACAATGGATATAGTTTACCAAAGAGGAATGATACAAAAGAAAAAATAGATAGATGCTTAACAGAATTGAAGAATTAAAATAATTTTAAAACAAAAAAAGAAAAATAAAAAAATGAGCAAAAAAAGTTTATTGGAGATTGCAAAGAAGGTTGTCGATTGATGGTGACCGTCAAAGGATGGTGGTTGTCAAAGGATGGTGGTCATTAAAGGATGGAGGTCGTCAATGGACTATAGTCACCAGTGGATGGTTACTTACTTGGACACAAAATCATGGGGAGACATGGAGAAAAAGAGAATCCTCGTGCATACTTGAATCAATTTTAGGGTTTCAAACCTTTTCTGGACCAGTTTTTGGTCCGATCAAATGTCGCATGTTAAAAAACTACTATCCACTATAGTGATGCCATGGCCATCATTTGACAAGATTGTTCTATGTAATTTTCTTTTATTAAAATAGGAAACATTAAATTAAAATATTTTATATAGTTGAAAGCCTAAATTAGTGACAATAAGTTTTCAAAAATTAAAGTGATAATTGCTAATGTATGTAACTCAGTTGTTGAATAATATGGTATTATCATGTTAGAAAAACAAAAAAAAACACATTTTTTGTTAAATATAGTTAATGGATCCTATAAATAATATTGACAAGTCTATAATTCATAAAAAAAAGGAGAAAATACCGTATGTACTGATATTGTAAAGTAATTTTTATATTATCATCTAATCACAAATCATCATGTATGGTAAGTTTATAATTACCTTAAAATTCATTAACAGTGATTTTTTATTTATTGACAACATAAAAGCTTTTATACTAAAACTAGTACCTTAATATTGGGAAATTATATTTAAATTGCAATATGCATACTCATTAGTCCAATATCAAATTCTACTTACTTTTTAACAAAAGGAGAATGTAGAAAATATAAACTACTAATGAACTCATAGTAAATACCTAGTATAAGATTTTAGACGAATTAGAGCTTGAAGTAGTATATATATTTACCTGAGAAAATTTAGCATTAGAATTCAAAAGTATGTAATCTTTATGCATTTGATTTCAGAGTCTTTGATGGGATGACTCTTATTGCAAGGTTCCAAAGCAAAGTCATTTGAACCAAAAGCTTGATTTTCATGCTTAATTGTTTCTTAGGGCAAAGTATTCATGGTGCAACTAAAAGAAAAGAAAATCACAAATATAATATCAGATAAAGATAAGATAGAACATGCATGCCAAAATTTAAAAAAAAAAATTGGTCAACTTAGTTGTTTGTGGTGCAAAACATAAAGGTGTTCAGGCAGGACTTCATAATTCACACTTATGAGCAAAACCACATTCTTATATAAGAGAAACTAATCTTTGACAATATAACTATATTGAATGATCAAGATTCAGGGTTGTCTCAAACATTTTGGAGGAATGTACTAATTTTAAAAATTAAGCCCCTAAAACTTTTAAAAGGAGGCACAATTATAGAATATAACAATACATTATATTGAGATAAAATCAAAGATTGAATACAAAATGAACATGTTTATGAGAATTTGTCCCACCTTGTATAAAGATAAACACTAGATCCAAGGGTTACCCTAAAAAATCTCCTTGCAATGAGATGTGACAACTTAGATAGCCACATTGAATTAGGGATCTTGAACCCCATAGATCACCTTATGGTTTTACCTCAACATGCACTATGAGGGAAGGTACATATCACATTTATGACAATTACCCACTCAAGGATGTTCCACAATTGTTTTTTCTACCAAATCAATCATGCTTTGTCATATCAAAACTCTCTAAAAGGCCCTTCCATTAAGATTTATCATAGTCAATCTTCTTGGAATAAATTATCACTAGGAATAACACCAACCCGAGTGTGGACTCGACCCTATCGTGTCCACCTCAAAATAGTATAAACTAAAAGAATCTACAAAACAAAAACACAATTACTAAGGGTTTACTATGACATGGCCTATAAAGAGATGAAATGTTCATTTACATTCATTTTGAACTATTGGATATATATTAAATTTTTTGTTTATTTAAGCGTGTAAAACTTTAATTTTTTTTACAAAATTATTTTTTTTATTTTTGGTCATTCTCAAGCCAAATACTTAGAACTATTCCTAAGTAAATTGCAAGTAATGGATGAAAATATAAGTAATTTTTCCTCATGAAAATATAATTTTTCCTCCTCCCAGCCTTCCCATTCAAGCAAAAAACTTTGAACTTGCGCACTTGAATCCTCCAATACTACTCTCAACACTTCTCCCAATTTAGACACTAATCAAAACCACCTCCTCCACCCCTCTCAAAAGTTGAACTAAACTCAAACACTTTAACCAGACTTATCCCAACTACACCAAATATTACCACTCCAATATGGTTCATTTTCTTTCCCCTATACATTTGAAACCTACACACTTTATCCCTTATCTAAATTTCTATCCTACGACCAACTCTCACCCAACTACAAATCCTTTGCACTATTTATCTCTTAGATATATGAACCAAAGAACTATGCATATGATGTCAAGCATGACTAGAAACAAGCCATGGACCAAGAAATTGATGCCTTGTAGCAAAATCATACTTGGGAATTAACAAATCTCCCAAGTGTTAGACAACTTATTGGTTGCAAATGGATTAACAAGGTGAAATACAAACCTAATGGCATCGTTAAAAGGCCCAAAGCTAGATTAATGGCTAAAGGCTACACGTAGTAGGAAGGTGTAGACTACTTTAAAACTTTCTCTCTGATTATCAAGCACTCTATAGTTAGGCTTGTTTTGGTTTTAGCAACTACTAAGACATGACACCTACACTAATGCTTTCCTCCATGGGGACTTGCATGAAGAGGTTCACATGATAATCCTTTGAGGATTCCATTCTCCCAAGCCTAATCAAGTTTGTAAGATCTTTAAGTCCTTGTATGGATTTAAATAGGTCAACAAACAGTTGAATGATAAGTTCACAATTGTCTACATATCTCTTAGCTACTCATAAAGTCTGTTTAGATACAGAGCTAAAAATGCATAGGAGAGTTGCTCTACTAAAAAATTAAAATAAATTTTTCAATAGAGAAGCTCTTAAAAGCTTTTCTACCTTGTATCTAAACAAGCTTATAGTTTAAATTTGATCAATCCATGTTTATTAAGGCTTATGTTGAGGATGTGAACCTAATAGGTAATGACTTTATTAAGATCCAATATTTAAAACATTTTTTGATGCTCAATTCAAAATAAAAGACATCAAGACCCTAAATTTTTTTCCCAATTTTGAGATATCTAGATCAAAACTTGGCATCACCATGCACTAGATAAAGTATGCTTTGGAATTATTCAATGATGCATGCTTCCTCGGATGCAAACTTACCACCACCCCTATGCTAGAAACACTGAAACTCACAATGGATGATGGTCAACCGTATCTTGATCCACCCTTTTATAGCAAATTAATTGGTTGTCTCTTTTACTTAACCAACACACATCCTAATCTTTACTATTTTTTTTATTATGCTTAGCCAATATGTTGATGCCTAGCATGTGAAAATGTGAACTTTTAAGGATTAAATCAACACAGATTTTCATGACAACAAATTTGTTATCTTCGTGACAAATTTAATGAAAAGGACCAATTTGTAACAAAATTAACATATTCAAAAATACAATTGTATGCACAGAGACCTTTTTGACTAAGAAAACAACACAGATTATTACACATATGAACACATATATGCAGAGACAACACATTTAATGAGAGGTGAGACTGGTATATATCTGTCATACTATTATACACTGATCAAGACTGTTTTAATTTGGTTTGATCTTAATCATTCACTTAAATTACACATTTGAGATGTGTTTGTGCTATTTTTTATATATAATTACAGCAATAGTTTGAATCTAAGATCTTTTACAAACTAATTAATCTCCTACTAGTAGGTCGATTTTAGTGGGTTCTCTCTTGCCCTAATCTCAATATACAATTCATATATATACACTAAAATTTTAATAATTTTGTAATATGTTTTACATATTTTTACCAGTGTTAACTTTAATCTATATTATAATTATATATTGTCTTGCACCAAATACCAAAATCAAACAGGTCAAAGAAGAAAGTGATTTTACCTACTTGTTAGAGACGTCGAACGGGAAAATCAGCCTTAAATTTGAGCTCATCTCGCTGGAAACTTTGAGAAGGTCGAACAGCAGAAATTACGAGAGACACGATGAAATTATATGGCTTGAGATTGCAATCTGAAGCGGGTTGAAGCTTTTGAGGAATTAGAAAGTGATATTAGAATTGGGTCAAAAGGATACCAAACCCACCCTGTCAAGCGGTGACTCTTGTCTCTTGCTATGGCTAACGGTGCAGAATGGCGTCAGGCCCGAGTATGAACCAGAAAGTAATTTATAAAGCACTTGCACAGATATTAGTAATTAATAATTAAAAATGAATTTGGATCCCTCCTTTTAATTTTTAACTGGTTAGGTTCTGTTAATAAATATCAACCATTTATTATCTATAAAATTTAATCAACGGCTGAATTATAACTTACTAAAACTAACCGTATCATTAATTGTTATTCCTTTTTTTTTAATTTTTCTAACAACATCTACTATGCATAATTACTTCTCTTAACTTTATTAGATACTCACCTAGATTTAAATATTTTATATATAAAAAAAAAAAAAAACATGAACGTGTACTCATGTATGCATAAATAAATTTTAAAATAATTTAAAATAATTTTTTAATAAATTAAAAAACTATATAAATATTATTATATTAATCAAAAAAATTTTAATAAGAATATCATGTGTGAATTTAAATATTAAAAATATTAATAAATAAGTAATATATGAATGTCATAAAATCTTATAAATATAAATTTATAATTAAACAATTTAATAATTTAATAATATAAATAAATTATTATACTATTATTTAATTTATTTATATGAAATACATAAATAGTTAAGAGTTACATCTATTAAATATTATAAATTCTTATCAATCACATAATTACTTAATCATTTTAATTTTTATTAATAAAAATATTAGTAATAATGAGATCAATAATAAAAATAATAATTATTAAATAATTAATAACTTTGTTGTCAAATTCTAAAAAATAACAAAAGTATTATATATATATAAAATGATGAAAATAATATTTAAATAATTTTTAATTATTATAATTCAAACTGTGTTTTAATTTTAAATTAGATTATATTTTAAAAAAAATTAATGATAATCATTATATCAATATTTAAATATTTTTATTTAAAATTACAAATTTTGAATTAACATATATAAAAAATGTTTGATTTAAATTAATTGTATATAAAAAATAAATTATATATATATATATAGTCAATGTGAATAAACACTCAATTACCAAAACCTAATCAAACACTATTAATGATAAAAAAAATTAAATAAAAATTAAAAAAGTAAAATAAACTAATTAATATAAGTGTATTTAATTCACCAAATTCACTAAATATACATAGCAACTAAATCTTTATATATTTTCAATATATTTACAATCATTAATATAAAAATAAAAATAAAATTAAAAATGAAATGTTTAGGATATGAGTTATAAGAAGAATGACTATCTCATGACAATTTTTTTTTTTTTCAAACATCTCATGACAATCCTATTAAACTTTATTTTATGTATGTTTTAAATATTACTTGACTTTTGGTTAAAGTTTTAACTCTAATATGAAGTAAACATTTACAAAAATAATATTTTTCTTTATTTTAATTTTTTACATATGAAGATAAATAAAAATAATAAACTTATTTTAAATATTAGTTTTTAAATAAGAAATGTATGCAAGATAAATATATTTAATATATAATTATTTTGTGCAAATAAAAAATAGTTATATTTAAAGATTGAAAATCTTAAAGATAAAAAATAAGATAAATATTACATTAAAACACATTATTATTAATATTAAATTATATAAATAAATATATGCATTCAACACGATAGATAAAAACACTGAATGTTTATTGTGTTTTTGCACAAATTAAAATATCTTATTATTTATTCATGTATATTTTCTTTTCTTAATAATTAAAATTTTTTGTTTGATTATATTTTTATTATAAATGCCTAATATTTAAAATATTGAACATTTTACAAAAAAAGTACAAAGTGAAGAAGAAATAGATAAAGAAAAATTTATCAATATATATAGGTATATGAATACTAATCAAGTTGTACAACTTTTTTAATTAAGTAATTATAAATGGAAATATTAATATTATATTTATTTTAGACAAGAATTTTTTTG
>JAMLFT010002300.1:0-26217 GCA_026544285.1 Pachyrhizus erosus | reverse complement strand
AAAAGTATATCATGTTATATCAAATAACCGATTATTTGAGAAGATTTAGTTCTTTTAAAAAAGTTTTTACGTTTGAATACCGTAGATGAAAAAAATGTAATTAATTATTAATAAAGTTTTTTATAAAGATTAATTAACGATAAAATTAATAAATATTTTACACCACGAATATAGTTTTAAAAAATAAAAATAAAACTACTTATCATAATTAAATCATACATCATACCTACAAATTTTAATTCCTTAATATCTAAATTTATTAGGAGTGCATTTTGGTAATGATTACAGTGCATTTGGATAAATTTAAAAAAGCTTGATATAGATTGTTTTAGAACTTTTATTTGATAGGAATTTTTTTAAATCTTTTGATAAAATCATTAAAAATACTTGTTTAAGTATTTTGTCTTTAAAAAATATAATTATTATAAAAAAGTAATCGTGCTTTTTAATTAAGGATTATTTTAAAATTATAAAAACATGAGCCTTATGTATCTAGAAGTTAATCAATCAAATGAATGAAAGTAGCATATTTTATAGTAAAAAAAAAAACTTCTATAATTAAGTATATGCGTTTTCAACTTTTTCCACCTCTACCAAGGGTTCGAAACCAATATATTATAAACACTCTTGAATAAAAAATAATAATGATAAATCCAAATAATAAAGATACCTTATACCCTTAAACGCATAAGATAATTTCATGATATATATTAGGTTATAGTTATTATGTGTCAGTTGTTTGAGCTTATTTCTTTTAAAAAATATTTTAAGTATTTTTTTCATTTTTTAATGATTTTGTCTAAAGTACTTATTTTTAAAATAAATAATTTTTATTTTTTAAAAAAATAAATCCTATTTATTTTTTTAATTTTTTTTATAAATATTTATTTTAAATTTAAACAAACTAATCTTATGTTTCACAATAAATTAAAACAGTAATTTCAATTTTTGATTATTAATTTTTATATTTATTTTATGTGTATTTAATACATTTTGTGGTAGTAACAAGTGATTGGTTCTACTATTTTAAATACATACTTAAAAAAAAACAGATTATATTTGTATAAAAGCTACAAAAGTATTTTTGTGAATTCCAACTTAAAAAACAAATTGCAATGCAAAAATGAAAAACAACAAGGTATTATTTCAAAAACAAAGATACTTTTAAACTCTTCTAAATTTAATCCAAACATACACAAGGTGAAGCATAGAGCTTGAATATTAAGAGAAATAATTTTATCATATTATGAATGTTTCCAACTTACCTCTTGTAAAGAAAATCTGAAGTCTAAAGCTATTTTTTCTACATGAAAATTTAAAAAAAAAAAAAAGATCAACATAGTTTAAAGTATAATTAATTGGCAAAATAATAAAGTTAGGAGTAGTAGTAGGAAGAAGAATGGCATTTGGATTAAAATAAAAGAAGTGAGGGGTGGAAGGATAAGAGGGTAGAATGGATGGGAAGGAAAGTGATATTCTGACAAAGCCCATTGTAATTTTATGAATAGAAAGATAAGGGAAGGGAAACTGTCAACTGGGCCCAGTGTCCAACACCACCACACTCTGCATAACTCATAACCAACGGAGTGCATTCTCTCTTCCTCTAACTTTACCACTTTTGCTTACACTACGCTCTTCCCCGTTAATACCACCCTTTCCTACACAATTTTTGCATTCCCTCATCCATTTTAGACATTACTACAACTCATCATTCTATAAACCATGGTGTCGCCTTAATTGCGTTTCCAAACATAATCTTATTCAATAAATCATATTTTTAAATGAAATCATTTATGTTAAATAATATATTAGTAACATTGTTTAGTTTTTTTTTATTTCAAAAGTAACTTAGTAATATAAATATAAAATTTTTTATTCGACCAAAAAATTACTAAAAATTATTTTAACTCAAAATTAATTTGGATGTAAAAATAATTCATCAATATGAGACTAAATATTAAAATGTTTACGGACAGAAATAAAAGTTTAATGATGATACAATTATAAATCATAAATACTTTTACACCGTCATTATATCATAAATTATTATTGATTTATATTTTAAATCAATTTAGTGTCACTTGATGTCTTAATTGTCCGTGTGATCATAAAAGAATATCTCCTCAAATATTTAAGGCCTCTCCCAAATTAAGAGATATAATGAAAACGTATTTAATCTCAAAATGGCTGCATATAAAATAAACAAAAATAATTGTTAAAAGTTAATTAAAAATGAATCTTTTTGTTTACGCCCGAACTTCATTTTTCAATTTAAAATAAATTTGAAAAGGTTAAGTGATAAAAAGTCGAGGAGTATATGAAAATAAAAAGAGAGAGGACAAGAGTAAAAATTTTATAATATATTCGAAATGGGTGAAATGAAATTTATTTTAATTCATATAGTGATTTATGTTATATGATGGAATAAATTACAGTAATATATCTTATATTTTATACAAACTATATTTAATATTATTTTTGATTAATTTCTCTTAATATTTAAAATATCATATTCATATTTTTTTATATATTATACTAGTTCTTTTAATATTTAAAAATATTATATTAATACTTTTTATACATTATATAAGAAAATTAGTATAAAACATATTATATGTAATTCAAAAAACCTAAAAATGATTACTATAGTATGCTCAATATGTTATTATATCTTACATGACATCCTCAATAATTTATAGGTTTGCTTAGATAGTAAATCATTTCCAACCTTGAAAAAGCTGGTCAAAGAGAAACAAAAGCAAGTTAAAGAGTAAAGACATCAATAAGGGAAGTACGGATATATTACATGATATCCTTGCGGGTTGCGGCATCCTGCATTCATTTCCAAGAAGGCCCAGTTTGGAAACACTGGAATTGATGTTGTTTAATTAGAATTAAACTGATTTTATTTATTTACAAAAGTTTGTCAGTATACACTCACAGACTCACTCACTAACCTTTCAGAAATAATATTTTAATGTTATCTTTTGTAGTATAATTTTTAAGAGAAACAAAACCTATAACCTGCTAAAAGTGAATATTAACAAATTTCTTATTCGTAATGCTACAAAATGGAACTAATCCAATACTTAATTTAAACATTTCAAACAAAAATTTCCATAAATGAGTAATTCAAATTTATTTATGCTTTTATTCATAGTTCAAATTAATTAATGTTGTGAATGAGTAATGTGATTTGAGTTGCTATCAACGTTTTTGTACCATGACTTATAGGTTTAAGTAAACAAGTTTTTTTTTCTTTCTTAAATAAGTTATGAAGTAAAAATTTTGTAAACAGAACCAAAAAAAAAAAAGTATGAACAGAATTTTACCTCTTTAAATGAGTCCAATTAGCTTGACTTAGTTCATACGAAGAATCCTTCTTTATCTTTTTCTTTTTTGATAAGCAAAATGAAAAGTTTATATGGAGAATCTAAACAGAAAAAAGTAACATTTGACAGAGGATAGTGGGTTGTGCGTGATTGTTAAGGACTTGCCTACTGAATTATAAAATTTCCTATGGGTAGCTATACGAGCTAAGGGGAAAAGGAAACCCTTATAAGAAAAAAGCTTCCATATCTTTGCTGAACTTCAGGATAACTATGTTCATCCAACAGAGGAATAGAAACAAGAAAATTTAATTAAGCAGTGAATGAAAAGCTAAAGGGGTAGCTTGTCCAATCAAACACAGGATACCTAATGGAACATAATGGAGCATGGGAAGTGGGTGGGCAACAAACCTTTGCATTAAGTGGACACTTGATGTCCACCTTTGTGCCTAGTGCTCCAAGGCCAAGAGACAAAACAAAGGCACCGCAAAATCTCCTTGTTCCAACTTCAATCACTAATGCAATTATGCAACCTTTGAGAAACAATTTATCTTAATAAGAATTTTCAAATATCCTTTCTACTTTTTAATATCTAATAAAATTAATAATATTGATAAACAAAATCATTCAATGTTCTAAAATATAAAAAAAAAAATAAGTTTTTTATTTGATAGTTATAACTTATTAAAAGATATTATATAAATTTATAACTTTTTAAAATAATATCTGCATTAATTGATTGCATCAAGCTTCTCCAACGTTCTAACACTTGGCACCCAATTGAATTCTCTTGGGCTTTGTCAAATTGACAACCATAGTAAACCCATTAATGAGAATATGCCTTAGAAGATGCCCGCGCACAATTAGTTTGTGTACACTAAGCAAGTAATTTGGGTGACCTATTGGATGGTTTCATGGAAAACGTCTTCTTGAATGGTCCAATGTTTCTAAAATTGTAGATTTATCATCAATATAAAGGGATGGTTGTCAAAGTTTTAGAGCAAACTGTTAGGAAGGTATACTGATCAAGAAATATTATAATTACAAATTTGACTATATAAAACTAATACATTTCAAAATAATCCTAGTATGTGTATTTATTTATGAAGTCACCAAAAGTTTTAAAAGTAAAAAAATGTTACTAAGTGTGATATTTTATAAAAAAAAAATAGTTTATGTATTTTCTATATTATTATTTAATCATAAATTATCTATAATAAATTTATCAATTTTTATAATAATTATTTCAAAAGTTATATCAATAATGTTTTTTATTAATTGATAATGTAAATATTTTTTTATATTAATAGTATATAGTTATGAAACTCATTTTTTTACAAAACATATTTATTAATGCAAAATTAAATGTTATTGCGAGACAATAAATAAATTTATTTTATTTTATTAAATATTGAAATCCGAATTAATTTTGTATTTTAAATTTAACTCATGGTTGAATGAAACTAAAACATAAACTAAAAGCATAGAATACCTTGATCAACAAACAACACAAACAAGTAAGCAATTGATATGAACTATAACATGCCAAATCTTTAACCTCAAAAACACCTTCCTAATAAAATGAAACAAAGAACAAACATCACCACCGACGAAACTAAAACCAAAGGGAACGTGAAGTTCAAGATTTTGATGTAAGCATCATTCTTCCCTTTCATTTTTTTTTAATTGTACATGATTCAACGTCAACCACCGCTTTAGAAAATTGGCAACGAGAGCTTGATTTTTTTCCATTGTTGAAAGTGTCATCGTCTACCTATTGAAAGAAGTCACAATTGTCTTTATTATGTGAAATGAAAGAATTTTTCAAAAAATAAAGTATATAAATTTTTTAAAACTATAATATAAAGGGATGCATAGTTGAAAGTTCAAAGTTCAAACCTTCTAATTGAGGAATCTAAAAAACAAAATTGAATTTTTTGAGTTAAAGTTAAGATCAACGACACAATGCTTCTACATCGATATATCTTGCCCTCAGAGCTAGAAAAGGAACCCCTAATATTTTTTGAACCCTCCATCTCGTGTTACAAGTTGAAATATATAAGGTGAGTGAAGGTATGATGCCTATTGTTTGGAGATAAAAGACAAAGAGTGGAAATGGGACAGAGAAGAAAGGTCCCTTCACAACTCTTTTGTGTGATCAAATGTATTGGTGGATAACAAGAAAATAAAAACAAATATATATATTTATATAATTTTCTTTAGGGGATGAATTCACAAATATAAAAAAGAAACTTTTAATAACTAGTTATTATAAGTTTTAGAACGTATCACCACAATTATCACATTTTTTTACCATAAACTTTGGCTAAATGTCACCCATAATTTGGTAAAGTTAAGAAAAAATGCATTTTCATACAAAGTTAATAAACTTTTGGTAGAGATTATAGTTGTCCTTTATTTGAATTTAGAAATAATGGTACTTGAATAGAATAAAATTATTATTTATAACAAAATTTCTTCTTCAAATATTTAATGTAAATATATATCTTGAATTTGAATTTAAAATTATTAATTAAGTTAAAGTAATCATTCTTCGATTGATTTTTTCATTAAATGATAAAAAACTTTTAACAAAATGGATTTGAGATTTATTTATATTGAACCAGTTTGTTTAGGATTAAAAAAAAAGTTATTTTGGTATAAAATAATCTACTGATTAGTTTTTAGAGTTTTGTTTTAAAAAAATCATAATAATTTACAATCTTAAAAATAATTCTTTAAAACAAATAAAAATTATTTCTAATGTGCTTTGTGTTAATATTTTGTGTTATGTGAAGTTCTGGGTATATATACAGAAATTAATCCATATGGTAACAAATTATAGAAACTGAAATTGACATTTCCAAAATTCCGTGGTAAGTAAAACATTGCTAAAGAAAAATACGGTTCACAGGAAGTTAAATATTCAATTTTTTTCCAAACCCTTTTGAATTTTGAACATTAGACATTTCTAATTAAAAACTTAAAATAGTCCACTGAATTGACGCTTAGAGTGGGATAAGGATTTTAGTTCAATTTAGCCGATCAGATATGACTTTAACCTCTGAGTTTATTCATGGTTCACCTCAATACTATAATGATTGGATATCTTTGAAAAGAAAAAAAAAACTATGAAATAGTTTTTACATTTTAGTAATTTTCCCTCTTTCCAACGAAATGCCATTATTGTAAAAGAGTGGAGCTTCCTTTTGGCCACTATAACATATACCAATTTTGTTGTCGCCCACCATTTAACAGTAATACTCTGTATGAGAACTTCGTCAAGCAATGTTATCGTGTTTCACTGAAGCTTCAAAAGGGAAAAAATATCTAACCTTTATTATATATATACCAAACGAAAAAAAAAAAACAAATCGTTGCCCAACCCGAGTGATGAATTTTTGCTTTAAGTTAAATATAGAGTGTGATATGTTTATTTGTTTGTTTGTTTTCTAATTAATTCCGTAAACACTAAAAAAAATATGGGACTTAGCTGAATTTGGCCTTAACACTTAATGGGGTTTTCAGTCAACAAATTTGACAGAATGGATCATTGATAAGTACTAACTAGCCTGTTGATGAGAATATTAGAATAATATTAGCCAAGATGTTGTTAATCAATGAAAATGACAACTTTGAAAAAGAGACTTTCTAGAGTGAACTAAATGGGCCTAGAGGTTACATTGCTGGACTCGATTAGTGTAGAGAAAAATAAATTTTCAAACAAGTGAAAGGTGAAGTTTAATTGTAGAATGAATGATTAAAACGACCACTAAAATGTGTTTGCAAGTTAGTCTTCAGAATTACATTATTTTAAGAGTGTCTCTTTCTACGTTTTGTCAGTCAAAAATGATTCAAAAGTTAACTTTTGTTGAGTAATAGTAACTAAAATACTTATTTAGCAGTTAATGTCAATATTGGTAAAAGTCAACATGACCTTTTGTTCATATGAGCAACCACATGAAAGTCGTTTTAACAACTTATTTGTTAAATATCCATTCATGTTATTGTTACGTAACAAATTAATTTGTGACTAATTTTGATTGAGGAAACTATTTTTAATTAATAAAATTTTGAGGACTAACCACTAATAATTTACAATTTAAGGGACAATTTTGATCATTCACTCATAAGTAAATGATTATCTCTTACATATTTAGAATGAAGTTTAAAGTGGAATCACAATGAACCTTAATTAACAACATACGAAATGCAGATGTTAAATGACTCTGCATGTCAAGAAGAGATCAAATAAGAATAAAAACTCACTTTCTTGATAGGGATGTAATAAACTTGGTTAGCTAAAGCGTATATCAATTTTAATTTATCACATATATTTATATCTTATAGCCAGTAAAAAAAAAAAGACGTATATTATGAGAAATTCAACATGAAACCTATGTGGCATTTGCCTTTTCCTAAACACAATGTATGCTATGCAAATCATATATGTTGGTTCTTTCTATATATCAAATAATGAAATGGGTTTTAGCTATGTATATAATTGATGAAATGCAAAGACCATATGATGAGTAGCAACAGAAAACAAGTATTATTTTCTTCTTATTCTAAAGATTCAGTTATGGTTTTTGTAACTGCTTTAAAATAATCACCGGTCATTCAGTCATACTTAGCTATTCTCTTCAGTATCAGCATGCAATGCAACGCAATGTTAAGTTATCTCAAATGGTGCAACGGAATGCGGATCTATGGTCGGAGATAATTGTCGAATTAAAGCTAAAAGTCAAATGGCTATTAGTTTTTTCTAGCAGCATCATAATATTTTATTAATTTTGTTCAGAAATACAAATTTTTCACCTTCACATCTATTCTGTAACTGTTCACGTACGTAAGCACCCTTGATTTCTTTTACAATATAGTTGTCTTCACATTAGGTGCCTATTATAGGAGAAATTTCATTACGATTTATGATATTTTTTTTTGCTGAAATTTTTAAATAAAATATGTTAAAGCGTGTAAGTATATGTAAAAGTAATATTTTTTCAATTAAATTTAATTTAGAGTATATTAATTGTAATTTTCTAATTAGTTTAAATAAACTTATTTCAAATTCTTTCATGGGTAGGATATAATGTACCAAATTCTTTCACCCTTAATTTTTTCTCTTTCTTTCAAAGTTTATTAATTTACTCGTCATCATATTGTCGTACTTCTTCAAGTTAAACATATTTAAATGGTAATTTCGTTGTTACAATAGAAAATCAATACAATTTCAACAAGAAACCTAGAGCTTTCAGTCTTTTTACAGCTGGAATGATGATTTGATTATTTTAGTATTTCTTCTAAGAAAACAACAGAAGAGTGGTTATCTTTCTTTTTCTTCTATTTCAGCACCTATTCAGTAGTGCATTGAACCTGCAAAAATGAAAAAACAATAACATTTGAACACTATGATTTTAAACATTTTATCAATATTTATTATTTTTATTTATTTTTTTATCACGTCATATAATTTATTGTATGTATAATTTTTTTCTTACTCACGAGATGTTAAATAGTATTTAGAGGATCCAAATATGTTTTTCCTAAAGTTGAACATGGACCTAGAATTAAAGTCTAGAAAACTGACTCAGCCTTCGTCTAGGTCTTTTAATGCCGTATATCGTGGGGACTTTGATTTTTTATTTATTTATTTAAAAAAAAAGCATTATATCATCTTCCTAATATTCAATAAACAGAAATATTTGCAAGAAAATTATGTAAAAATTCCTGTAGGTATTTAAGATAGATTCAATTTTTTTTCTTCTATAAATCTAGAGATTTTTCTGTGAATTTAAATATGCAAGGAAAACATCATATATAGTAAATAGATCTGTAGCAAAGTTTACAGGAAATTTATGCAAAAATAATGTTAGGGAATTTCTAGAAGAAAATCCCAATTTCTAATAGTATACTCTAACTCATATTTAGTGATGAGAATTTAATAAAAAAAAACTAAAAAATATGAGCAAAATAAACACTTAAGCTAGTATTTGATAGGCATCAGACAATTTAACAAGTAATAATAGAGATTTATAAAGATGACAAAATTACCATTTAAAAATTATGAAAGCTAATTTCTTCTGGAAAATAAACAATTTTTATTTTTTAATGTCGAATTAAGATAAAAAAAAAACAAAACTATATTAACTTGTCTTGACTGTCAATTCGTTGGTATTATTTCATTAATTGATATTAGTCCATTTCCAAATAATTCTTTAAAAAAACAAAAGAAAAAATAAAAAAATAAAAAAGGGATATGGTAGGAGAAGTAAACTTGCTTTCAGGTTTTGGATCCATGTACAAATGTTAGTTCTGCCTTGCCTTGTGAAAGTCCCACATCGGTGGGTTTATTTTTTGGTTTCTCAAAGAAGACTTATAAATAAAGGTCTTATGGCCTTGTGTTATTCATCCCACACTTGAAGCAATTCCAATTGTTTTAGTGAGATAGAAATATATAGAGTGTGAGAGAAAATTTCAAGAATGTTGTGAGTATATACTGGGGATTTTTGGAAAAATTCTAGTGCTATGTAATACTACACTTGTAGTAGGAAAGTGTCTTAATGGGGATCACTATATTGTAATTATTTTTTAAATATAGTGGATATTTTCGGAGTTTGTCCCGTGGTTTTTCCCTCACCTTTAAGGGGGTTTTCTACGTTAATATTTGGTGTGCTTTCAAGTGCTTCCGCTTACATCTATAAGTGTTTAATACACTTAGGGTGTATCCAACTCTGACATTTATAACAAGTGGTATCAGAGCCACTTGGTTTTAGATACTGAATTCTTAGTATGTTTTGTAGTTGCAGCATTGTCTGATATTCCATATCAGAAAAGAATTATTCTGGAAGACAGTATAATACTGTGAGAGTGTTACTTTGGAAAGGTTCTGGCTAAGGAAAGACTTGGTATTTAAGTGATCCATTGTGATCCACCTCTCTTTCCTGGGAATCTACCTGGTGCACAGTTTACAGTCGACATACTATTCCAATACACAGTGTTTTGATCCAAGATGTCAGTGCCAAAATTTAAAGTGGAGAAGTTCGACGGATCCAATGACTTCAGTTTATAGAAGCTGAAGCTGCAGGCATTGCTAGACCAGCAAGACTTGTCAAAGGCATTGGAAGGTGAAAACAAGTTGCTGGAAACATTATATTTTGAAAAGAAGGAGAAGATGATGGTCAAAGCACAGAGTACAATACAACTTAGCCTGATAGACAATGTACTGCGTGAGGTTATGGAAGAGAAGACCGTTGAGTCATTATGGAAAGCTTTGGAGGAAAAGTATTCCATAAAGACTTTGTCCAACAAGCTTTATTAAAGGAAGCGACTGTACACGTTCAAATATTCAGGAGATAAGTCAATGCGAGACCACATAGATGACTTCAACAAGATGATTTTTTATGTTTGAGCAGTTGGAATAAAAGTAGAAGATGTTGATCAAGCTATGATCTTATTAACTTCATTACATTCGTCCTATGATAATTTCTGTGATACCATACTATATGGTAGGTCTGATGTCACAGTCAAAAATGTCAAAGAGACATTGATGATAAAGGAACAACAAAAGTTAGTATTTGGACCCAGTATTGATAATTCTGCAAATAGGTTATTTGTGTCAAGAGGGCATAGTCAAGAAAGAGGATCAAAAAGCAATAGCAAGAGGAGATCAAAGTCCAGAAAACACAAGTCTGTGAAGTGCTTTCATTGTCACCAGGCAGGTGCCCAAAGAGGAAAGAAAAATCAAGAAATTCTGCTAACGTAACAGTAGAAAGTTCTGATGATAGTGATGTTGGTTCTGCCTTGACAGTATCAACCAGTAACTTAGGAAACAAATGGATTTTGGATTCTGGCGCATCTTTTCACATGACACCTAATAGAGGATTTTTTTTCTTCCTATCAAATCAAGGAAGGAAAAGTCAAATTGGGTGATAATAGAATAATTTCTATTGTAGGTGAAGGAAAGGTGGGAGTTAAATTGGATGATGGTATTGAAAAGATATTTCAAGCATGGCATGTACCGGAACTGAGTAAGAACCTAATCTCGTTAAGTACCATAGATAATCAGGGGTACGTTCTATGGAGAGGGTGGTTATCTGAAGGTGATTAAAGGCTCAATGGTGGTAATGAAAGGAAAGTTGCAAGGAGGGATCTATCTATTGTTGGGAAGCACAATTAATGGAATTATTGCTCTTCTATCATCTGAAAGAAGTGTTGATGATGCTACATAATTGTGGCACATGCAGCTTGGTCATATGAGTGAGAAAGGAATGATCATACTTACTGGCAAAGGCCTACTAAAAGGCTTAAAGAACTGTAAACTCAGCTTCTACGAAAATTGTCTCTTTGGAAAGCAGAAACGAGTGAAGTTCAACACTGGTAAACACATCAACAAAGGGATATTGGAGCATGTCCACTCAGATGTTTGGGGTCCAGCCCCTGTTAACTCTTTAGGTGGAACTTGTTACTTTCTTACTCTGATAGATGATTATTCCAGAAAAGTCTGGATTTATTTCTTAAAGCACAAGGATGAAGTGTTTGGCAAATTCAAATAGTGGAAGGCCATGACACAGAAGTAAACCGGGCGATCAGTCAAGTGACTAAGAACTGACAATGGTGGAGAGTTTTGCAGTAAAGAATTTGCGGAATTCTGCAAAAAGGCTGGTATAGCGAGGCACCATATTGTACCTAAAACACCACAGCAAAATGGAGTTGCAGAACGGATGAATAGAACACTTCTGAAGTGTGCACGATGCATGCGAATCAACGCTACACTTCCCAAAACATTTTGGGTTGAGACAATCAATACAGTTGTATATCTGGTAAACAGATCTCCATCAACTGTAATTGATCTATAGATTCCACAAGAGGTATGATCCGGTTGACCTGTAAATTATTATGATTTGAAGATATTTGGTTGCCCTGCATATGCCCATGTGAGTGATGGTAAACTTGAGGCAAGGGTAAGAAAGTTTATATTTATAGGGTATGCACGAGGGGTGAAAGTCTATAGATTGTGGTGTACAGAAAAAACAAGTTCACCCAAAATCATTGTCAGCAGAAATGTCATTTTTGATGAGATGACAATGGTAATCAGAAGCAAGAATCTAAAATAGATCAGGTAGTAACAGATCATGGTGCAGAGAAACAGGTGGAGCTGGAAATTGATTGTGGGAAGATGAAGCAGGAAGAAGAAGATCAACCAAATACTTCAGGGAGTGCTCAACCTGAAGTATATCAACATGATGAACCTGGTGAAAAAACCAGAGAAGCAGAGCCATATAACATTGCTACTGGAGAGAGAGGCGACAAATTCAGAAGCCTTAAAGATATCTGGATTCTATTGCCTGTGCACTTGACTCATCAGATGCAGATCCTATAGCCTTTGCCTTGGCTATGGCAAACGGTGTAGTTGGTGATGAACCATGTTCTTACCATGATGCAGTAGATAACAAGGAGTCAGAGCAGTGGCTGATAGCAATGAATGAGGAGATTGAATCTCTTCAGAAAAATCAGATGTGGAAGCTGGTACAACTTCCAAAGGGAAAAAGAGTAGTTGGTTGCAAATGGGTCTTCAAAAGGAAATAAGGAATCTCTGGCATTGAACCTCTAAGATTCAAGGCGAGACTGGTAGCTAAGGGTTATACTCAGAAGGAGGGTGTTGACTTCCATGAAGTTTTCTCTCTTGTAGTAAAGCATAGCTCTATCCGAATCCTATTAGCTATTGTGAGTACATTTGACTTGGAGCTAGAATAGCTTGATGTAAAGACGACATTCTTACATGGTGAGCTAGAGGAGCAGATCTACATGAGTCAACCATAGGGGTTTGTAATTCCTGACAAGGAAGATCATGTTTGCTTGTTAAAGAAGTCATTATACAGCTTGAAGCAGTCCCCAAGATAGTGGTACAAAAGGTTTGATGCATTTATAATTGGTAATGGATACAATAGAAACCAATATGATAATTGCATCTATTTTAAGGAGCTTCCAGATGGTTCTTGAGTATATCTGTTGTTGTATGTAGATGATATGCTAATTGCAGTTCGTAATAAGGGTGAAATTAGTATGTTAAAAATTTAATTGGGAAAGAAGTTTGAGATGAAGGACTTAGGTGCAACAAAGAAAATTCTGAGCAAGGAGATTCATAGGGAAAGACATTGTGGTCGATTATGTGTATTGCAGCAAAACTACATTATGAAGGTGCTACATCGCTTTAATATGGATCAGTCCAAGCCAGTTGATACTCCCTTGGCCACACATTTTAAGTTATCCTTAAAGGAGCGTCCAAAAACTGAGGAAGAGGTGGAACAGATGTCTTGCATACCTTATTCTAGTACAGTTGGTAGTCTCATGTATGTCATGGTGTGCACTAGACCAAATCTTTCACATGTTGTAAGTGTAGTAAGTAGATTCATGAGTAAGCCTGGAAGAGTACATTGGGAAGCTGTGAAATGGATCATGTGATATTTAAAAGGTTTCACTGCTGTCTGTTTAGTATTTGAAGGACAAAAGAATCGGGGAGTTGTGGGCTATGTAAATTCTGATTATGCAGGAGATTTAGACAAAAGGAGGTCATTGACAGACTATATTTTTACAGTTTTTGGATGTACTATTAGCTGGAAGGCGACATTGCAATCTACAATGGCATTGTCAACAACTAAAGCTGAGTATGTGACATTGACTGAGGCTGTGAAAGAAAGCATCTGGGTGCATGGTCTTTTGGATAGTTTTGGGTTGAATCAACAGGTAACAGTCGTATATTGTGATAGTCAAAGTGCAATTCATTTGGCTAGAAACCCAGTATATCATGAAAGGACGAAGCACATAGATATTCGACTTCATTTTGTTAGAGAAAGTGTCAGCAATGTCACTGTTGTAATTCAAAAATTAGCTACAACTGAGAATCCAGCAGACATGGTGACAAAAACATTGTCGATTGACAAGTTTAAACATTGCTTAAACTTGATCAATATTTGTAGAGCTTTAAAACTATTCCTCAAGGCAAGTCAAGGTGGAGAATTGTTAGTTCTGCCTTGTCTTGTGAAAGTCCCACATCGGTGGGTTTATTTTTTGGTTTCTCAAAGAAGGCTTATAAATAAAGGTCTTATGGCCTTATGTTATTCATCCCACACTTGAAGCAATTCCAAGTGTTTTAGTGAGAGAGAAATATATAGAGTGTGAGAGAAAATTTCAAGAGTGTTGTGAGTATACACTGGAGATTTTTGGGGAAACTCTAGTGCTCTGTAATACTACACTTGTAGTATGAAAGTGTCTCACTAGGAATCACTATATTATAATTATCTTTTAAATATAGTGGATATTTTCGAAGTTTGTCCCGTGGTTTTTCCTTCACCTTTAAGGAGATTTTTCACGTTAATATTTGGTGTGCTTTCAAGTGCTTTATTTTATTTGTTATTCTCCACATAAATTTGGGCGCGCTTCTGCTCACATCTATAAGTGTTTAATACACTTAGGGTGTACCCAACTCTGACATTTATAACAGCGAGCAGGTGTAGCAGATAGACATAAACAACAAAAAGAAAAAACAAGATTAAGGTAATAACAAATCAGATATAGTTGCATTTGCAAACTAAACAACCAGGAAGCAAATAATACTATATTCAATAAATGTGCTAATAAAAAGTCAATCCATGTGCCATTGAAGTAAAAAGTTGATAAAATTCTTAAAATTGGTGTAGTATGGAAGGATCCATAAAAAAAAAGAGTTAAAAATTTTTGATATGATGATAGCTATTTGAAATGCTCCTATTATTTCTTAGTCTTAACTCTCGTATTTCTTCATCTTATAATCATTTATTTTCTTAATTAGTCAGGATTATGATCAGTGTAAAACAATGATAATTATTTATTGCTCAATGTTTCATGAACATATATATCAAACACATTTTCATTATAACATACATCTTAATTAACATCAATTCAATTTTTTATTCCCTTTTATACCTAAATGCCCATAGTCTTTTATTCTCGTTTATTTGTCTTCCTCTCTTTTAGTACATCACAAGTGTATATACTCTACTCAATAGAGTTGGTTAGAAGTATACTCGAGGTAAAATGAATGATTTGATAATGGATGTTGAGTACAAGTGATTTGGACAATGTTAAAATCGACCAAATTACACACGCACATAAGGGTTTGTCTCGACTCAACCTAATAAACCTAATTACACACGCACATGAATATACATTAAAAAAAACAATAGACTATTTTGATGAGTGTAATTTTTTTTTTTTCAAATTTAATAGATCCAACTTTCTAACCTAAAAGTTCATGCAATTTAATTTTAATCAGTTTTAAAATAAAAAGTCATCTGATCCAATCACAAAAATAGACTATAGTTCAAATTGATTCATTTTAAATACAATATTAAATTTCATTTCAATCTGATTAAAAAAAAACTCCTATAAGTTGGATGGTTCAATTTTATATCTTTGTTTTAACATACAATTAATATTTATTATTCAGTAAATCTAGAAATACATTAAATTATAATAAAGATTAATTTAAATTAACAACTATCCCATTTAAATTATCGATATTAGTCAAAATAGTTTTATACTTTCTTAAAAACTAAATATTGAAATAAAACTAATTAGTTTTCTCCCTATTTTCAGATTGTTTAATTCAGTTTTAGCGTTTACAATAATTGACCCATTTATAAACACCTCTAATTTAAGTCTATCCAAAGGCTAGGTTGATTCTGGGGTTACAAATCTTGAATTAACTAGAAAACTGAAGTCTTCATCTTTATCTTTACATTGTGCGGTTCAAACAGGTGTATAGTGCGTTTGGTCTTGAACGGTAGGTACACATGTACAGTTGCTTTGTAAGAGGGCACCTTGACTGTGTATGTAGGAGTTTGCGTTGGAAACCAAATCACGAATCAGCCCCTATCTTTCAACGAGTCTAATATCTAATATATATATATATATAACTAATTAATAATTGATCATATATTTACTTGTAAATCTTTCAGACCTAGTCATCCTTGATTTAAATTAATCGAAACGACGGTGGACTTAACTTTCAAAACAAAGAATGGTGAGGTAGAAGGAAGAGTCTGACTTGCACTAGTCACTCACATGTGAAGCATGGGAAACGCAACTTGACGTTTAACTCATCCTAAACTGGACAACATTTTTTTTGTTGGTTTTCTCATGCATGCATGTGATATAGAAAAGCCAAATACTGATTATAAATATATTATATTCCTCGTTAAGAGAATTTGACCATTTAATATTTAGAATTATCAAAGCATCAACCTTCTATAAATTGGAGCCACGCCAACCCATATAATCCAACGATAGAAAAAACCAGGTTCTAATCCCATAACCATTCCTCTAGCAACACCCCTCATGATATAGCCAACTAAAATAACCCTAAAGCCCATAAAGCGGGCTCCATGGATCCTCCAAAGAAGCCTAACAAGATCAGAGATATTGTGAGGCTTCGTCAGATCCTTAAGAAATGGAGAAGGGTAGCCAACTCTTCAAAAACAAGCAGAAGTAACACCACAAACACCAGCAGCAGCAGCAGCAGAAGCATCAACTTTCTGAAAAGAACACTTTCTCTATCTGAACGTGAGGGGGTAGGAGGAGGAGGAGGATCAAACAATGTTGTTCCCAAGGGCTACGTAGCTGTTTGTGTTGGTGTGGACCTTAGCAGGTACGTTATACCAACCGAGTATTTGGGTCACCAGGCCTTTCACATGTTACTCAGAGAAGCTGAGGAAGAATTTGGGTTTGAACAAACGGGAGTTCTGAGAATTCCTTGTGAAGTATCCGTGTTCGAGACTATCTTGAAGATAGTGGAGAGAAAGGACAAGTTCTTTACACAGAAATGCAAATTTAGCATTGAAAAGATGATGGGATATTGTTCCTCAAACCAGCTTGCTTATTCTCATCATCCTCAAAGTCCAATGTGCAGATAGTTTAGGATTTTGATAATTTTATACATTTTTTTTTTCTTTTTCTTTTGCTCTTTGTGGAAGCCAATCCATGTATGAGGGTGAGAGCGAATTCAATATTTACATATGAGATAACCCGTTTAAGCAAAGAATACAATGTTCGTTGTCCAAATCTTGTATTTTAGGGTGATGATAAGGCAAAAGCTTTCCCTAAATGACAACTTACTAATTTATTATTCTAAAGTAGAAAGTTTTTTTATTTTATATTTCAATTCATAATTTCATTTTTTTTTTTTTTCTTCTCTTATAAATAATTATAGAGAAGTTTAGGCCTTATATTTTTACACCTTGTGATCACGCACATGCAGTATTATATGGAAGTTCTTTAAAAGCAGCTTCCATTAAAAGTTGTTTACTTTCAGATTACCAAGGATACAATTTGTGAATCAAGAAATATTATTTAATTGGAAAGAATCAATCCAAATCTTTGAGCTGGAGGTCGATTCAGACGCCAAATTGGTAGATTGTAGTTTGAGAAGAGAAATAGTTAACCATTTTTTTTCCTTGACTCTAAATTAAACAATACATTCTCTAAATTGCTAAGAAGGGAACGGTGCTGTGATCATTTTGAAAACACTCCCATTTAGTTCTAGAAACAAACTTTGCCTACTATGGATATGAAACATCAGAGAGAGAGAGAAGGCCTGCACAAACCTACTTTCAATTTGTTATAGGCAAATACTAACGTGCTAAGAGTTTAAAAATAGAAAACTTCACATAAAAATTAGTTTTTTAGTTTTAATATATTAAATGTTACATTTTATTAATTACTTTTATTTTCTTAATAAACTGTTAAGTGTTAACATAACCTTTGTTATAATTGAAAAGGCAAGTCGAAGGAAGGTGTATCCACTATCGTCTAGCGTCCATAAAATATGTGATTCTTTATTAAAGGTGTGCATTTATTCATTATATTTGCAGAATTTTTTTTATAAGAAAAGGAAAATAAGAAGAGAAAAAAGTGAAGTGTAAAAATAGATTATTGATGTTAAATATATTATTAAAAAAATATAATAGAAAAATCAAGAGATAAGAAAATGAGTTATGAGAAAGTATTATAAAAATATGTGTTGTATGAATTATATATGAGAAAATAGGTAATTATCGTTGTGAAATTAAATCTCTGATATCTCAGAATGCGCACATGTGGGATCTCCAATTGATAATTGGATGGAAGGTGGAACGAACATACGGATAATCTACGGAATTGTCCCATCATAGAAGCCACGTTATTGTTTCCCTTGATTTGAATTTCCCTTCCATGTGCCTTTTGTAAAATCATTGAGATTACAAGTTGCAATGCCAGGATCATCTGCACTAGGCAAACACATGTTTCAATCAATAATATTAAATTGCTGTCACTTGCCTAAAAATCTTGCTCTTTTAAAATTTATAAATGACATACTGAGTTTAATTTTGATGTTATTTTTTTTAGTGTAAAATTTTTTCGTATTACCATTTAATGGCACTTTGTCAATTCATATTAGTATTATTTACTATGAATTTAACAACACGTGATTTGTAAAAGAAATTTTCACTGGTATAGAAATTAAATTCAGTTTCACATGCCGGCATTTATTTCAGCAGCCGAAAACACGTGTAAAAGTGAAACTTGAGAAATCAGCCCTCGTTATCTGTGGTATATCACAAGACTAGACTTACATTACAAGCTTCTGCAACATATGGAATCTTCTATTAAGTTCAAGAAGACTTGTGTTAACTATTACTACTATAATGTAGCACATTTCCAAATAATTAGCAGCATAATTAATATGTATGCTGTTGCCTTCATCGATTTAACAGCAAAACATATATTGTCAAGAATAGTTTTAATCTTCCAATAACGTTCTCTAAATATAATCATTTTAATTACTAAAGAAAAAAAGACTATTAAATGCTTTTTAAGTTTAAGATATTAAATGTATTTATTTATTTTTATTACTTTCTTTGTAAACTATTAAGAGAATGTGGTATTACTAATTATTTAGAGGTTACCAGCGTTGCAATTCCTTGAGAAAGTGTAGCTTTACAACATGCAAATCAAAATATTGGCAATGTACTTGCCATTTAAAATGTAATAGATTCCATTCAAACAAGGTACAAAAGCAGAGAAGTCAAATAGGTATCTTTCTATCCAAATTCAAGAGTGTGATATCTGTACTCTGGTCATGTGTAATCAGCTGAGAAAAAATCCAGAAACGACTCTAGTCAGATTCCCAAGGACACCACGTGCTGCCTCCATATTTAAACTGTCATAATCATTAGAATATGTCTGTGTAAGTGCAACTTGAGAGGAGATTCATGACGAGCTAGTTTTATCCTTGTTCATTCACCTTGTTAGTTTGATAAGGGGGTGTCAAAAGAATTTTGCTTTGTTGTCCATATAATGTAGAACATGCAACTCTTCAATTTCAACACTTTCTTTATTGAATTAAATTTATGTAAGTTTCATTAGTTTAGAAATTGAACCCGCATAATTATTAAGATTTACATAAATTTCATCCAACAAAAAAGAATATATCGGAATGAGAGTATTAAAGATATATGTTATCGACATTTCTTCGCCATCCAATGGTATGTCACCCTCAGCATAACTCTAGTCATCAAAGAAGCAACCACAATGATTTTACAAGGTTTCCCTGAGTATTGTTACTAGGATCAAGTGTTGGTTTTTACAGCCACTACTCTCTTTCAAACTATCAATCTTTTTAACTTCTCACAATCACAGGCTGAACTAGGAGGTTACAACTTGCAAATCCAATACAAAACACTGTTAACCGCCTGACGCAGTCAGACAGACTTGCATAAATGGAAGCAATAAGCTGTTAACCAAAACAAGTATAGGTGATGATTGATTAATTAGATGCACAATTAAGCACCGTTTTGAGAAAGAAAAGAGTCACAAAGTAAATGCACGAGTTGATTAAAATTGTCCCTTTGTATGTAATTTATTGGGTTTCCTTTTGAACATGGTCTTTAGTAGTCTATCTATTCTGTAAATTTGTGATGATTTATTAAAACAGTTTATTCTTCTTTTTTTGCTTCCAGGTTTTTCTCATACTTCAAAGGATTAGCATCCCATGAACCCCAGTTTTCTAATTGGATAAATACTTTTTCCACACCAAAATGGAAAATATAGAAGAGCAGAGGGAAGAAGAAAAAAAATGAAAAAAGAAAAGTAAGAAAAGGTAAAGAACGTTTACAGTAGGTTACTCAGTTACATGTAATTTGTCATACATCACGGTATAACATCATAATGTTCAACCTTCAACCTTAACGATCTAACAGAATGCAACTAAATATAACTTAAAGCAGTTCAATTTCATGAATTTCACAGCCAGAATTTAGTTTATATGAACCTGAAAAATATGTTCTGATGCTGAAGCAGGGAAATGGAAAGGTTTAAAATTGTGCAGTAAGGTAAAGCTCGGATAGCAATTAGAAGTTAGAACAATTACAAAATAAAAGGAATGAACTTAAAAGAGCAAACCAGATGTAAAAACAATCAGCAGGCCTAGTTCATGCAACATTAACTTTTATACCAAGAATATTTATTATCTTTCGTCATCTGCTAAAACTGCACTTGGTTTCCATTTGTTAAAGAGTCAAGGTATCGAAAATGAGTCAGTTGAACAGGGACCCTTTGGTGAAACTTGGCTGAACAAGAACAAGTATACTCCTAGATAAACGTTCTCTCAACTTTGTAATTATGAACAATTATCTTGTTTCTAAATTTGTGAAATTGAGGAAAGTATATGAGCCACATACTAGAAGTTTGACTGTTAGAGGAAACTGCAAACCTCTGAGAATTATTCGTCAAAGAGCACATGCAGAAGGAGTTACTTACATTGTTTTCTTGCAAACATTGAATTAAATTTTGAATCATATTTATCACTTATTGTAAGACTGACTGACGTAGCTACATTAAAAAGAAATGAAAGGCTGGGGATGACATAACAGAGACCATTATGTTGTTGCTTCTTGTCTATTCTCTCCTCTTAACTCTAAGTCTCTATCAGTGCAGAATCTCATCTTTAATTGATATTTTTTAAAACAATTATCGTGTTTTAAAAAAAATAAAGTGACTCTAACACAAACTCCTGGCATCCACTTGTAATCTAAAAAATGATTTTTTTTTTAATATAAAAGCTGAATTTGCTAGTGAACACTAAATATGCATCAAGAATGCATAATAAGCTTTGAATATATAAATTTTTGAATGGCATCAGTTACAGTACAATCCATAAGAAAGAAAAATAATTGATGACAGTGAAACAACGAACCATATCTAATTCCCTTTCTTGAATTGTTTGACAAGTAAACGAATCGATTCCTCTCAAAATAGTAAAATTGTACAAGTAGCAGACGAGCAAGTGTGAACAATGCGAATAATCAAGAGAAACTATCTTTGTTTCTGACTTGCAGGATCATTTTGGCATTGAACTTCTGAAAAAGAAAGTTGATGATGAATTCAATTCTCAGAATCGTTGAAATTAGGAAAAGTGACGCATTTGAAGACCTTGCACTTTGAGCACAAGACATATCCAACCTGAAGTTTTTTTTTTAAAAAAAAAAAGAGATAGTATTAATATATATGATGATACTGATAAGTGAATTTTGTAGGAAGAAAAAAAAAAAAGAATTGATAGGTTGCTTACGGCTTTGCAGGAGGGACATCGACGGTAGATACGGTTGTTGTTCAGGGCTTTGACGTTAGTCTTTTGGCCATTACAAAAGTGACAAAGTAACCAGCCTTTTCCATTGCAAGGTTGACATATGATAGCTGGGTCTGCATCAACCTTGATGAACAATAGAAATATGAGATGGGGGAAGCATTTTAGCAAGTAAGAAAAGAAGAAGATGGAGGAGTGAGGAGGTACGTACGTGTTGGTGAATGGGAGTGGGAGTGCAGTGAAGGGGCTTGATGTAAACAGCACGGCTATGCCATTGCCTGAGGCTGAGAGTGGGAATTGAAGGCAGAGAAAGAGAAGGTGTTGCAACTGCAAATGTAAGGGACATGTTTGCCATTCCCCTGTCCTGTCTGAGGAGTGGACAAGCTTCCGCTTGTTATCCCTCTTATTTACATTTCCATTTCTGACCTTGCTTTTCCTCCAAAATAACACGCCTGCCACTCTCTTCACTCCACCTCCACCGCTCATTCTCCTCTTCAACCATCAATTCCTTTTGCCCTTTGCCTCCATTGCAACTATTACATTATGGAAGTCCTTCAAATTTAGCAATGGGATATGGATAAAACAACATCATCATTAACTAAATTCCTTTAGTTTTGATTAAAATTTGTTTTAATCATTTATCTTTTACGAGAATTCTCTTTTTTAGGATAATTATCCTTCTAAATTAATGGTAGGATGTAATCGTGAATTATTTTATTTATTTTAAAATTAAAATTTATCTCTTTAAATTCATCTATTTATAAGAATTAAAGAGTTATTTAATTTAAAAGTATAATATCATTTTTTTTATGAGATTAAATGATTTTATCAACACCGTAACTAACCCCAATAACCAACCAAAACATTGTTTTGCCAGTACTTACTTTTTACGGATTGGGCCGTAAACATAGGGTATTGGGCCCAAACGTGGGGTCCCTCCCTCAGAATGTTATTCAATAGAGACAGAGAATGAAGGAAGAAAGCGCCAGAAAAGAAAGTCCTTGGAAAACTGAATGATGATCGGTCTCGCAACCTCTGACGGTGCAACGACGACGTTTCCCAACCGGACAGAGTCACAGAATATTTGAAGAATGAAGAAGCGGAAAGAACTGTGCCATGATTTTGCTTCAATATCTCCCCCTCCGAAATCAAGGAGGCTGGTAAGTACCAACTGATTTTCCTCTGAAGCGCATTTTAGGTTCCTTGTTGAAACTGAAACTGAAACTGAAACTTTAAGGATTGGGAGTTGGACTTACGTAATACGATGATGATGGAGGAAGAGGAAGAGGAAGAGGAAGAAGAAGAGGAAAATACAACAGGGAAGCAACCCTGGAACAGCACTGTGGACACTACAGCTGCGTCTGTGACGAACACGGAAGAGGGAGCGATTGTTCTTTATGACCCAACCGTCACTATGCCTTTTCTCAAGTCCCCAACCTCGCCTGAGTTCTCTATCGTTATTAAGGCTGACTTGATTCCCGGTTTAAAGGGTAACCCCTAACCGTTTTCCATACATAATTATTTAGGGTTCTTTTTCTTTTCATTGCATATTCTAATGTTTTTAATTTATTATGGCTTAATTGAGTAATTGGATGTATGTATAATAAATCATTGCTCTCAAGCTGCTTCCGTCATATCATGGGTTGTAATGTGTTTATTTGTTTTGCTTTAATCAAAATGCGCTTGTTATGGATGTTAGATGGGTTAAAGGAAGAAAGAACATGACGTGTGAGACTTCGCCTTGTCAATTTGAGATGGATTGTTTCTGATTACGTGATGTGTAGAGAAATGACACTAATTTACTCTCACCCTTTCTTCCTAAATAAGTTGGGTGCACTCTCTATTACTTGGGCTAGCATGCGATTTCTGAAAAGAGTGTGTTATTAGAATTTCTCTAACGTGTTTACTATACTTTGTTTAGAATGAACTCGGATGTCTTTAAATTTTTCCATGGCGTGGGATGTGTGAGTTGGCTAATACAAAATCGTCAGTTTTTTAGCAAAGATCTCATGCTTCACCCAACACCAACCAACCCCAGTCTTTGCCATCTTCTGTATGTCATGGCTTTGACCATGCATCTACTTTTTTTTTTCCAGGCTCATAAGGCATCCTATGAAACCAAAAAATGGTAAGCTTCTTTTTTATTCTTCTATTTTACGGATAGTCTTCTTTATTTCTTTGCATATGGGATGCCAAGTAAACTTAGAACTCTTTGCAGTCTTTCAGTTGCAGATGACAAATCCATTCTGTCCACCATATCATTGGCTTCTTTTGAGAACAATCAAATTCCATGGATTGTTCTTGACTATCTCTTCCAGAAATTTATCAATACAACTACGAGTTCTGAAGTTTTTTGGAATTCTCATGGAGAGGATATCCAAAGTGTTAAGTTTTATAGGATATTAATGTGGAAATCAGAATGATTAAGGGCAATGGTCATTTACGGATTTGAAGATAAATACAGGGGAAATGTTATAGGGAACGGTTGGATTATTAGTCAGTCTAGATACAGTATGCGTGTGTATCTTTCTGTGATATATATCAACACTAAGCATCTTCCCAGAAATCTACTACCAACAGCAGTAAATGGTTTTTACATACAAAATTTTATGCATGTGAAGTGGACAATTGTTTTAATTCTCCTTAAAACAATATTTGATTCCTTGAATGAATTGATGGCTTGGTACAATTTTGACCTCTAGTGGCATCACATGATGACTACTGTCCTAATGTAATTGTACTGTCTTGTGTGATTGTTGTAAATTGGTCACATGAATTAATTATTGCCTATGTATAACATTTATGCAAACTTTGATGTACAGGAGATTTGTCCTGTTTCCCTTTTAAGCTGAGTTTTTTAGACTGCTCAGATTAAATTAGGAGTTGAAAAATAACTCATTAGCCTCTGGCATCTTCTCGATCTTTTCCACCAACAATTCAACAAGATCAAAGTTTTCATACTGCTTTTATTCACTTATTTATTTGGTGGCGGGGATGGGGACGGGGCGAATCCTTTTTGTTTTCTTACTTATGATGTTAGAACCACATGTTATTTAGGCCATAGCATTCAATACTCATCCCAGTTTTGATGAGCATATTGACCTGCGTGAAGTCTGGATATCTTTTGAACGATTTTTGCCTTCTTTTTTTTCAGATTATTTGTTGTCATGGGGTGTTGCAAAGCGAGATGACCCTGTTGAAGATGAAATTAGGAGGGAGAAGAGGTCTGAAGTGTCAAACGATTGTTTGGCTGTTGTCCCATGGGTTGCCTTCCATTCTCCTATGGTATGTGAAGAAATAGTTCCAGAAACATGTCAAGCATTAGAGGTGGAAGATGCTGACATGATGGAAATGGATTAATCCTTTGAAAAAATAACAATGAAAAGGCTTTTCAGATTTCTGAGAAGGTTGAAGCAGCCGGAGCATCATCATCATAGCAAAACCACTACCGTATAACACCCAATCTGTTGCAGAACTCTTCCACTCCAATCCATTGGTGTAAGCTCTCCCAAGCCCCAGTTTTTTGTGTTTCTGGTAGTGTTACGCTTTTTGTGGTCACCAATCCCTCCGATGACATTTCATGTACATAACAGAGCAATTATTGGAGGGCCATCGAACAAAACTGCCCAATTTTCACGCTAGGATTGGTTTATATGCATATTATATTGCCATACATCCAAGACTATTTTCTAAGATGGTATATATATATATACACTCTAAAAACAAACTATGATTAACTATTAGTTTATTTAAATTATTATTATTATTGAGAGTAGGGTTTTAAATAAATTGAGGTATTTATAACCATTCGAGTTCTACTTGTTCAAGTTGTTTAATTAAATAAACATACTTAGGTTTAATATTTGATTTGATTATTTAAATGAGTTAAATTTAAATTTGACAAATTTGACATTAGTTGAATGTGAATTTAAGTAGCTTGTTTATTTAAATGGATGATAGAAATTTTACTATACTTTATTGTTTATATATTATCGAAATATGTAGAACGTTGTTAAACGTATTGAAAATAATTATATTTATAGATTATCATATAATATTAAATATTTATTAAATACTATGTTGATAAAGTTAAAAATGAATTTAAGAATATTTTTATTGAAGAAAAATTAATTAAGTTAGAAATAATCCATTTGGATCAATCTAGTGTTGGGGTTTAAATAGTTTGTATGAAAGTTTAATTACAATTTTTTTTATTATTTACATATA
>JAMLFT010002299.1:0-26224 GCA_026544285.1 Pachyrhizus erosus | reverse complement strand
CGATCTAATAAAATTGTGTTTATTTTTTATTTAATATATATTTATTAAATATTTATATTTAAGGACTTTTTATCTTTTATTTCATCCTAAGTCCATAAAATTTAATGATCCGTCTTAATTATATTAATTGTTTGATTGATAAATACAAACATATACTTTTTTCGTTCCATTTTATAGTATGATGATTTAACATAAATAATTTGTTCTAAATTAATTGTCATTTTATAAAATCAATAAAATATTAATTTTTTTTATAAAATATTCTTAATGAGAGTAATTATTATTAAATAATAAATAAATAATAATAATTAATTATAATAATAAATAATATATTAAAACATTATATTATAACTTTTTGAAAAATTCATCTTATTAGTTATATTTCTTAATAAATATACTAAAACTTCAAACACCATATAAAATACAATGAAGGGAGAATGACTTTCAAGATTCTGACTATAAACACTAATTAATATACTCATTAAAATAAGTACAGCGCCATCGTGTTGTCGAATGAAACCAATTTGCAGGACACTTGATAGATTGGACTTACTGAAGCCATTAATAACTTTTTTTTTATTATTACAAGTGATTTACAACTTAACAAACGTTATTTTAACTATAAAAAAGCTATAATTTAACAAGAATTTTACAAATACGTGCTTAATTATTTACTTAAACGGAATTGGATTCTCAAAAGTTCATAATTGAACTGCATGATGGTGCAGTTTTAAATTCGACGATGATTACTTCCCGAAGGAATGTTTCAATTCTGCTTGAATACATTGCCAACTGAGTAGAGATCGCATCTTAATGATAATAATAAAGCTAGAGGTATATATATATATATACATTAATTTTGGCATCTTTTGACGATTGTTTCTCTAATATTTTTACACTAGAAAATATTAATGTGCTCCAACTCATTACATTCGACAATTCAAAATTAATTCTATAAATTTAAAACAAATGAACCCTACAACAGTATGCATTGCCATTTTCATAACGTCCTAACTCCTAATTTTGGAACGTGTCAAATAAGCACAACATTTATAATTACTACAACAATTTTTAGAAATAGATTGCTAGCCGACTCTTCCTATACGAGTGTAGCTAGTGAAATAAAAGACGCACACACACAGATTGGGGAAAAAGGGATTAAATGAATGTTGCTGCATCACCCGCAAAGTTTAGGTCTCTTGCCTCTGAAACGTGGTATCCGTAACGAAGGCCCAACTACGATTTATTTTCAGCCGTTCCATGAAATTTCCTCCCAGCCTCGACAGCTTCCCTGTAAAAGATGATACAGAATGAGCTACACAGTACACACGCTAACAACTTTCATAAACCACCTAGTAGACTGAAGAGTATTCTATGTGCTAGGTTGACAATGGGAGTTGCATTTATAAATCACTTAAAACTCGAGTAGCTATCACATCTGTTGAATGAGGATACAGTAATTTCTGCTATAATTTTGTTAGTTAAACTTTTCTTTTGCTCCTATTTTATTTTGACAGACAAACACTAAGCCTTCATCCTCATCACACACTAGTGCTCTCCTATGCAATGCTCCACGTGTATAACGCATGCTTCTGTTTATTATGTTTGCCTCAAGTTCATAAGATAAATCTTGGGGATCAAATTAATTGCATAGTTTAATGTCTGCATGCCAAGAAGTGTTAATACATACCAGTTCCCATTTTATCTTGACTTTAATTTTAGTTCCTAATAATTTTTTTTCTATTTTTATTTTATTTTTAATTTCTGACATTAATTTCAATAATGTGACAAACATAATAAATTGTGTGTAAAAATTTTATTTTTTACAGCTTTTAACTACTATAATTTTTTTACAGTCTAAATGTATATTTCTATAACATTTCTACTGGTTTTAGAAAATTTGATGATTGGAGTTTTGATTTTATTTTTTATTTATTTGTAACATTTTTGACAATTTTAGTTTGTTAAAATTTGCAACGGTTACAAACTGTATAGAAACTTAAACTAGAAAATTTTCAGGTAAAAATTTTGTTCACTACATTATCATTTAACAATTGAAATTAACGTCAAGAATTATAAACAAAACATAACAATTTATTAAAGATTAAATAAAAAATTTATGAAGAACTAAAAACAAAAATAAACTACAATGAAGGACAAAAAAACATATTTTATCTTAAATAAAATAATATGCAGACCTGAACGCATTTACAAGCTCCTTATTTTCAGGATCAAGCTTTACTCCCTCATAAAATGCATTTGCAGCTTCATCAAATTTCTGCAACAAGGACAACCAATTTATAGTTTTAGAAATGTTAATCACGTATATTGATGCTAATAACGGCAAAGTTTTCCCGGATAGCATGCCTGCAACACACGCAGAGCTGCCCCTTCCCTATAACAAGCTTTTGGCCAATCTGGTCTTAAAGCTCTACTGGCCTTTGCATCAGCTACAGCATGCTCAGCTTGGCCCAACCTGAGCCAACAGAGACTTCTATTGGATAGCAAAGTAGCATCACTGGGGCTCAAATCAATTGCCTGTAAACACATTTAAAAATAGAAGAAAAAGAAAATAAACACATTTGATAAAACTGATCATCATATAGAATGAAGTACAGGCAGTTACTTTTTCTCAAACTATACTAGATATGATAAGCATGCTCATGTCCAGTAGACACTGTGTAAGTTCATAGTAACATTATTGAGACATATAAATAACAGAAGATATTATCAGAACTTGTGCAATAAAAGTGCTCGACAAATATAAGTTACAGAAAAGGAAGAAGAAATTCAAGAAGCAAATGAGAGATTAGAAGACTTTACTTGGGTATAAGAATCTATAGCCATATGATATTCTTTCCTTTTAAAGGCCTCATCCCCTCTAGACTTTGCTTCTGCTGCTCTCTTTTTGGCTTCAGGTGCCACCTAGACATGTTGACAAACAAATAAAAATAATAAATACAAAGATAATCTTTATACTCAGTTAACTGAAAGTTCAAAAATGTACTTTATATTATAGGGAGGAACAATTAATCACGGATTACCAACATGACAATGTATTAAAAGCTCAAAGATCTTATAGGAGAGTTTAAGCATGTTTTTATAAGTTTGTGGATGAGTTTTTTTGGGTTAAAAGAAAAACAAAAAATGGATCAGGTTCATGACCCATTAAGAAAAAAAGGGTTTTCAAGTAAAATCCCAAGCACGTCTCTCTCTTCAAACCGAGAAATATGACGCGAATCCACCACATTAACAAAGTAGTCAAACTTGAGACTATCCCAGTGTTGTTAATGGCGGACAACAAGAACAGACTTCATGAGTTCACAATAACCAACACCTAAACTCATTCAAGAGTACAAAACAACAAGAACAATGTTGCAAATACCTACCTAACAAACTCATTCAAGAGACCAAAATAACAAAATGATAAAAGCATAAATGCAAACATAAAATATAAGTCTCTAATCCTTTTCTTTGTTATCATCAAGTAGTGAAGAATATCCCTCTCCTTCTCCATGGGACTCCTCAAAACCATTGTTGTTAAATAGTGGTTATGGCAGAGCTATGGTGAGGCAGTTTTTTGATAAAATGCAATTGTATGCTGCTGGCATTGGCAGGTTTTGTGACGGCCACTAGAAGCATGGCACCCCCATGGTGGAAAAAGTGGTGTTTTATTTATAAAAAAAAAAAGGGAAATGGGTCTGTATCCCAACCTAATCCAAATAGAACAAGGGGTCCTAAAACCCTAAAAAGTACCCCAACAAAGAAGGTTCTCTGGTGTGATCCTCTGTCCTCTTGTGCGATATTATTGCTACGTCTTCTTCCTTCCTCCAACAACGACTTCATCCGTGAAGTTTTGTGGCTTTGGTGAGGCAGCAACTGCCATCTCCAATGAGTTACTCAGTTGAATTTTCTATGTTTTTTTGTTATCTTTTGTTTTATTTGATTTTCTGTCTTCTTCCTTTGTAAAGAATGTTTCCTCTTTCTTTAACTCTTTGTTTTAGTGATGTTATAGTGTTGTAATGTACAACAGTAGAGTATATTAAAATACTAAAATATAAAGTTAAAGAAAGAGGATGTAATCTCTGCAGAGGAAGAAAGTAGAGAAGATCAATAAATAAAAAAGAAATGAAAACAAAAAACGTAACTAAAAAATAGAGAAATGCTACAGAGTAACTTATCAGAGATGACAATTGCCGCCTTTGCTGGAGCCTATAAATGTTGCTGATGAAGTCACTGTTGGAGGGAAGGAGAGGTTGTAGCAGCAGCATCGCACAAGAGAGGAGAAAGACGCACAAGAGAACCTTCTCAATTTAGGTTCTCCTTAGGGTTTAGGACCCAATCAGGAGAACCTTCTCAATTTAGGTTCTCTTTAGGGTTTAGGACCCATTTTTCCAATTGGGTCAGGTTGGACTACAAACCCATTTCCCTTTTTTACATTTTTTAATTAAAAAAACTGGTTTGCCATAGGCACCATGCTACTGGCAGCTGCCCACGAAGCCCACCATGCCACTACCATAGAACGGCATTTTAAAAAAAAACTACCTTGCCATGGCGAGCATGTCATAACCACTATTTAACGACATTGGATAATACTCGGGATTGGGTCTCAAGATTGTAAATTATGGAATTGGAAGATCCTATGAAATTTATAAAATTCATATGTATGCATATAAATTCATATATGTGCGTATAAAATAAGATAATATAAAAAAAACCTTTAAATCACTATAAATACTTAATTAAAACTAAGTTCATAACCACAAGAAATAAAGCAAGTCAAAAGTGATAAAATAAAACAACGTAAACTGGTAGGCAATATCCTAGCACAAAATAATAACCACAAAGACATGAACTTCTATATGGCTAAACCTCTAATATATATCTTTCAAATTAAAATCAAAACTCAATGGATCTTCATTTCCTCCATCTTCTTCGCCAAGCAAATTACTAAGAACATCCTCTTTCCCTAGAGGTGGCACAACAAGAATATCATCCTCTTGAACTCCAACTTGGGCTTGAACCAAATCTTCATCTTCATTTGGATTTGGAGCATTTATATCCAAGCTGTCTACTTCCAAACCTTCATTTCCATTTCCTCCACCATTTCCATAACCCACTCATCATTGGATGAAACATTAAGTTCTAACTCTAACTAATTTTGAATTAGTTATGACAAAAACAACATCATTCATAGTCCTTTACTTAAAATGTGTTTTGTTTGTCTTAACCTAACAAATACAAACATATAAGTAGTGTAGCCTAATATTTTATAATTCAAATTCCACTATTTTGAAATCTTATAATCTCAAATCTACTCCAATTATGCTCACACTCAAAGGAAAAGCATGTGAAATTTGGTACATGAATGGCAAACCCTTGGATGTTCATCTCCATAAGGCTCCTACCATGTTGCTAGAGTCTTCTTACCATTTGCCCTAGTGGCCAAGGGATTAGCAAACAACTTGTGTTGGTTCCTAAAATCTTCAAGTTGTAAATCAATTCAATGTTGGTCTTCAAAATCAACCACAATTTGTTGCATACATTCTCATAAGTTGATTTGAACTTCCAAATCAACTAGAAAATTGGAACCATGGTGCAATCCAAGGCTCAAAAAATTTCTTATAGCATGAAAAGGCCTATTCAGCTACTTGTCCTACCTTTCATCAAAGATGTTTTCATACTAATAGAAAAATAAATTGAATTAGTGTTCACTTTAGAAACCAAGTCCAAGACCACAAAGCAAGAGTTCAATACTTCAATTTAAAAACTGAAGATGGAATTTTTGTACAGTAGTTAAGTAACTTTTTTTTACACCATTGAACTCAACCATACAAAGCACTTGCATTACAAGAAATGTGCCCCTTTGGACAAATGACAATATTCTTCCAAAAATCCTTGTCCAAAACCACATCATCAACCAATCTCTCATCCTCTATTTTTACAAATTGTATATTCTTCCATTTGTTACTCGTAAACATTCTGATCAAAGCTCCCTTATTCTCATTAAGGCACTTCATGGTTTTAAATAGCAGCTATTGTGTTGTTATAGCAGCATAGCATAGTGCAGTAGTCCCTAGCTGTTATAGTGACCACTGTAGTGAGCAGTTCAATGTATCACTTATCATGAGTGAAATAGCAACTATAACAGACTGGATGACAACACTATCTCTCTAGATTCAAAAAAAGCCCTCTGAACACTAATGTTAGGGCTTGTTTGGTGTGGGCTATATTTGGGTTTTCTACTTCGAAAAGTTTTGCATATAAAATCAATCAAATAACTGTAATTTCTCACTCCTCACTTGAACCCTCACTTTTGTGTACGACATCTCTTAACCTCATTTCAATCTTGACCCAACATTTCGACAATTGTCTTCTCTTATCCAATATCTGATTTCTCACTTTCCCTGCCTTTGTTCTCTCTCTTTCTATATATATATATATAAAATTTCAAAATAACAACACTATCTGCTATAGTGCTAGCTGCTCTATGTTGCTATCCGAGATTTAAAACATTTGAGACACACGAAAGTTAAGAGGTAATCAAGTGAGTTAAGCTCAATATCAACAAATGTCTTCCTTTTGTGATGTAATAGAGAAATAAGATAAGTCCTCAAATAAATACAAGTCATAATTCTTCTACACTTTGGAATTGTCTCTTTTGAAACGGGTATCTTCTCAAAGTCATCCAATGAGGTCAATGCAGTGTTGCACTCAGAGTCCAATAAAACTTCTTCCTTTTCATCACTAACATCTCACCAACAGTTTTGTCATTTGTTGCACTGTCCATCACAATTTGGATAACATTCTCTTTTCAGATCTCTTCAACAATGTCATCCATTGTCATAAAAAAAAAGATTGTCAATTGTTGTGGATATGGCAGTTGCATCAATATATTTCAGAAAGACGGTTTCTTTGAACCGCTCACCGAGAAGTTCAGTATCATCCTCTTTCTTTTGTCAATCCACCCATTTGTCATTATCGTGCAACCTATTTTATTCCATTCAACTCTATGTATTTCCAAAGCATCCTTTGTAGGCTTATCTTCTTCCTTCAAATATTTTTCTTTAATCTCATGGTAGGATGGTTTCTTAAATCTTGTGCCACGTTTTACAACTAAATCAAGCATAATGTCAAATTCTTTACTCTTTGTCACATTAAATAGTAGCATTGTTCTAAGAAAACCGTGCAATGTTTCTACGAGCATGTTCTTTATGATTCTTCTTAAACATTTGATTGGTGATGGTTTTCGAGCTAACTCCCATCTTAAAAATATTTTGAGTTGCCAATGTCCTCCCCTTCAGTCTTCTTTCTTTTTCACCAATTTTTACATTCTCCTACTTGCCAAATCTTGATTGAATTTTCCTACAAACCCAAAACATCAAACATTTTTTTTTTCAATTCATTGCTAACACTTTTGCAAGCACCAATATCCTTTTGAGTTCCAACCAAGTGGTGCTTCAAGCAGTAAACACCTTCCATGGTGATTTTTTGACAGAATTTGCATGGAACTTTTCTAGAATCTTCATTAACAAATATGTCATACTTCCAAACCATATCAATTCTACATCTACAAGTGTTTTTTGCCACTATTTTAGAACACAGTTTTTGAGGAGCCATTAGTGAAAACTCTAGTGATGCCTCCTCAAAAAGTGTTATAAAACAGTGACAAAAAATGCTTCTAAAAGTAGAACTGATGTGGCTTGGAAGCATGACATGTGTATTAATGGAGATCCTAGAAAAGTTCAATGCAAATTATGTTAAAAGATCATCATCGAAGGTGTTTACCACTTGAAGCATCACTTGGCTGGAACCCAAAAATATGTTTGTGCTTGCAAAAATGTTATTGTTGATGTGGGTTTGCAGAAAAGTTCAATCAAGAAATCAAGATTTGGCAAGTATGAGGATATAGAAATTGGTGAAAAAGAAAGACTGATGGGTAAGACATTGACAGCTCTAAAAATATTTTCAAGAAGATGGGTGTTAGCACAAAAACTACCATCAATCAAATATTTAAGAAAAATTGTAAAGAACATGCTTGTAGAGACAATGAGAGGTTTTTCTGCAACAATGCAAATCATTTAATGTGGCAAAGAGCAAAGAATTTGGTATTATGTTTGATTCAATTGTAAAATGTGGCTTAGAATTTAAGAAACCATCCCACCATGAGATTAGAGTGAAGTATTTGAAGGAAGAAGTTCAAGCTACAAAGGATGCTTTGGAAGTACATAAAGTTGCATGGAAGAAAACAAGTTATGCCATAATGACAAATGGGTGGACCAACAAGAAAGGGACAATACTAAACTTCATGGTGAACAATCTAAAAGGAATCACCTTTTTGAAATATATTGATGCATTTGTCGCATCCAAAACAACCGACAAGCTTTTTAAGATGATGGATGACATTGTTGACAAGGTTGGTTAAGAGAATGTTGTCCAAATTAGGATGGACAATGCAGCAAACTAAAAAGATGCTAGTAAGATGTTGGTGGCGAAAAGAAAGAAGCTTTATTAAACCCTCTGTGCAGCACACTACGTACCATTGATGTTGGAAGACTTTAAGAAGATACTTGTTCGTCAAGAGACAATTAAAGGTAGAACAATTATGACTTATCTTTATTTGAATACTTCTCTCATTTTTCTATTGCATCATTTCACAAAAGGAAGAGATTTCTTAAGTACGTGGTTAACTATGCCACCTTTTACTTAACATTAGAGTGCCTTGATGTTTTAAATCTTGAATAGTAGCATACAGCAGCTAACTCCAAAAATGCTATAGCGAGAAAGCAAATAGTGGTATAGCCACTATTATGAATTTTTTAATATAATTTATTAATAATATATAAATATAATTAATAAAAATTCTCAAAATAATGAAGGAATACAGATAGAAAACCAAAGTAGACAGACTAGTGACCAAAGAAGAGAATACATTGGTTGTTAGAGAAGAAAAACAATCGTTAATGTTAAAATAAAAGAAACAAAAGAACAATTAACTGAGAACTATGTATTTGAATATACAGTAGATGCATGTTTATATAGGTTAATTACATTAATTATACATAAATAGAGGATATTCTGTTTTTTCTAAATCAAAGATTATATGCCTATAAACTCCAATTATTAATAAATCAAAATACTATATTTCAACAGTTAAAATGTTAGGTTGAGAAAGAAATGAGGTTAAAAGACGTTGTACACAAAAGTGACGATTCAATTGAGAGTGAGAAACAATAACCATCTAATTGATTTTATAAGCAAAATATTGTTTTCAAATTTGAAATCTCAAAAAATAACCCTCACCAAACAAGCCCTAACATTAGTGTTCAAAGGCTTTTTTTTGGAATCAAGAGATAGTCCTGCCACTCCATCCTTTACAACCACTATTTCACCAATGACAAATGCTACATTGAACTATTTACCTAAAGTGGCTCTTGTATTAGCCACAAACTACTTTACTTTGCTATGCCACTAAAGTGACACTATAAGCCACTTTCAAGAACCCTAGGGCACCTCAATGAGAACAAGGGACCATTGACTAGAATGTTTATAAGGGACATGGAAGAATAGCCAATTTACAAAGGCAGAGGATGGAAGATTGATTGAGGATGTCATTTCAAACCAGGTCCTTTAGAAGAATAATATCAATTGTTTGAACGGTTCATTTTCCATAATGCAAGCTCTTCAAATAGTTGATTACGATAAGAAAGCAGCATGGGTTCATTTATGAGGCAATGGACTGGCCTAAGGAAAGGATATATAAAGAGTTCAATGGTGTCAAAAAAATACCTAACTACTATATCAAAATTTCATCTTTAGTTTTAATGGTCTTGGCCTTGGTTTCAAAAGTGAACACTAAATAAATTATTCTTCAATTGTTTAGTTATGAAATTCTATGGAAAATCATCCATGAAAGGTGTGACAACCAGCTTCATAGGCCTTTGCATGTTGTAGGCTATTTTTTGAACCCTAAGTTGCACTATGTTCCTATTTGATTTGGAAGTTAAAATCAATCTATTAGAATTAGAATGTAAACAAAAGATGATGGTTAATCAAAATGAACAACATTTAATTGATTTTCAACTTGAACATTTCAAGATGCAAAACAAGTTGTTTAGTAATCCCTTAGCCATTAGAGAAATTGGCAAGAAGACTCTAGCAGCTTGGTGAGAGTTTTACGAAAATGGACATGCAAACCTCCAAAGGTTTGTCATTCATGTACTAAGTTTGACATGTAGTTCCTTTGGGTGTGAGCGTAATTGGAGTGCATTTGAGATGGTAAGATCTCCAAGAAGTGGAATTTGAATTGTAGAATGCTAGGCTACACAACAAGTAATTTGCTTGTGTGTTTGCATTTGTATTTGTTAGGTTCACACAAAAAAGAAATAATTTGAAGCAAAACACTATGAATGTTGTTTTTGTCATGCTAATTCAAAATTGGACAAGAAGCAAGCTAGAAGATCACTTGAGGCACTAGAACTTGATCATGTTTTATCTGATGATGAGTGCATTATGGAAAATGGAAGGAATAGAAATGGAGGTTTGCGTGTACATAACTTGGATTTGAATGCTCCAGATCCAAATGAAAATGAAAACTTGGATCAAGCACAAGTTGGAGAGCATGAGAAAGATGTTTTTGCTATGCCACCATAGAGGACAATGTTCTTATTTATTTGCTTGGTTAAGGAGATGGAAAAGATGAAATGAACATCCCTTGAGTTTTGATTTTAATTTGAAAGATATATATTAGAGGTCTAGTCGCATAGAAGTTAATGTATAGGTATTGGTATTAGGCTATTACCTACTAGCTTAGCTTGTTTTGTTTTGTCACTTATGGCTTAATTGACTTGTTTTCTTTCTTATGGTTTTGAATTTAAATTTAATGAAGTCTTTAAAGTGCAATCAAAGGTTTTTTATATTATTTATGCTGTTTTATATGTACATATATGAACTTATATTCATATATACAAATTTTATAAATTTTGTAGGAACTTACAATTTGTGTTACAATCTCACAATTTATGATCTTGTGAAACCTTTCCAATCCTGAGTATAATATCTAGTTTCACTACCTTGATTATTTGGGACCTACACATTTCTTCTACATTTACAGGTGCGGCTATTTACATCAATAATAAAGATCCAACACAACCAATTACAGATAAGTACAGCTTATAAATGTTTAATAAAAGAATAACACACCTCAGGGACATTTTGCTCCAGAAAAACAGCATCCTTGGGCTGATTAGTTTCTTTTGCATTTATTGATTCATCCTGCATATTGCCCTTCATACTTAGCAAAAAAGCCAATAAATTCACTTTCTCAAATAGCATGCAAACTAGCATCAGAAAGCATTAATAGAGCATTTTTGAACCATGAAAATGAGTAGATTATGATCAAGAATATATTCTGCTTTAAATTGTAAGCAAAATCAATTAAAGGACTGAGAATTTTAGTAGTGGCATAAGAATATAGAGCCGTATGTTGTTGAAAGATGGAATATTTGCTGGTCAGCTTGTGCAGAGCATATCTTCTGTTACTCGGCCATTTAATTTAGAAAGATAAAGCAAAATTCTAGAGACTGCCCAATATTTTGTAATAAAATAAATGCATTAACATATTTCCATCTGGACAACCTACAAATCTACATGGCAAATATTTGTATTTTAAAGAGAATGCTGTAATTATTTCAAGTATAACTTAATACTGCTACATTCACAGTAACACAGTTATTTGATGTTCTTGCAGAAGAGATATGGCCTTGCTCAGTCCAGTTGAGCATAAAAGAATATTTTATGATTTCAGTACCTGTTGCTTTCTAGTTTCAGATTGCATATACTCGAGTATACCATCAATAGTCCAAGTAGGAATAATATCAACTTTGGTTGTCAAAGGGAACAATATCTCAACAGCTCCTAGATAGCCCCTTGCAGCAGCAACCTGTATTGCCTTGACACCATCCTGCGAAGCAAACAGATGTCAAATTTTATTTCAAATATTAATTGAAACACAATGTTTACCACAATCAAAACCACTACATGTGCCGAGCAAAGAGCCATTAATCATACTTAAAGTTAGGAAAGATCTTGAAAATATAAATAAACGTGAGTACTGTTTTTGTGTTCCAAGTACTATTGGGCTCATAGACAAGTAAACTACAAAAACTCTTTTGTTGGTCATTGATTCCCTCACTAACAGTATAAGAAGATAATGACTTTAAAATCTTTCTCACCTCGTCAGAGACATTAGGATCAGCTCCTGCTTTCAATAAGCAATTTAATAGTTCTAGACTTCCATTATCAGCTGCGATGTGCAAAGGAGTTGCTCCACCAGCACTTATATTTACTTTAGCACCTGCCTGTATATAAAGATTCAAATGGAATGACATTGATGGAGCATGAAATGAAAAACATACAGGAAGAAAGCAGCATCTTGCAAATACAAATACCTACAAACTAACACATCTTCACATAAAACCACTAAAACAATTGTTTAAAACCAATGTACTGGATAAGTCTTTGGTACATGACATAACATGTTGCATTATATTTCTACCAAATAAAACCATTAACTATTTGATTCCTTAAATGATATCTTTATATATATAGGTCTACATACTTCTAGAGTACTTACATATCTTTCAGGCAAAAGTGTATTTGTATTCTTCAACAAGGTTCATCCAGCTTGCTGTCACTTCAAACATATTTTACCTATATGTTTCTTCTTTCCCTTTTTCATTATCTAGATTTAGTCAGTTAATAACTTAACATGCCCTCCCATTAGCTCTCTGACAAAGTACATTTTTGTAATACTGGACATATGTACTTTGAAATAACTAATTCTGATGAGGATATAACTTAGAAATAAATTGTCAACCGGATTTCATTGTCAGTCATAAAGTTGTTAATTTTTAATGACTTTGTTACCACTATAATAAATCACTTAACAAAATAACATCAAACAATTAATTGTGTCCTTGATTGTTATGAAAAATGTTGGTTGTATATATTTGTTTACTATTTATAATCTACATAATGTACCCATCAAATATGGCACTGATAAATTTTCTAGAATTTCCATGTTGGAATAGCTATGTAATATCATCCATGCACTCTATAATTTATTCCATGTTTCATAGATAATACAGATACTTCGTATACTTAATTTGCAATACAAAAAATTCAAAGTTGACAGGTTGAGAAAGATGTGGAACCTGAATTAGCAACTCTAAGCATGCCAGAGATCCGGCTGCCACAGCTGAAAGGAGTGGAGTAATACCATCATCAGTTTCAGCATTAGGCTGCAAAGCAACATAAACAAGATGAAAGGGAATATAAAATAGTACTATTCGACAAAATATAAAATGAAAAACTAAAATTGAAATCTTATTTGAAAATGGCAGAATTATTAAAGGCCATCCGTTTTTTAACCATACCATTCAAGAGAAATTGATAAAGCTTATGCTGATTGCACTAATTAAACCATAGAATTATACACGGGAATATAAAAATTCTGCAATATAGCATATTGATTAATGACATGTGGCCCAACCACTACTTCTTCCTAAGTCCACTGATCCAGAAGTTTAAAAACAAAAAACAAAAAGTAAAGGATTTTTCTTGAAACAAGAAACAGAACAATAGATAACAATGCCAAGAAATATTCAGCATATCCAATTAAAAAGATATAAAATTTCTTTAAGACAGTAATAAAATTCCTTAAGACAGTAATAAGGATTAGAACCAGAGCTTCCAATGAATTATATAAAGAAAAAGTAAAAGAGGACTTACATTTGCACCATGTTCCAACAGTACACTGATAGCAGCTGGTTGGGCATGACCAGCAGCCCAAACCAAAGGTATTCCCGCATCACTTTCTAGATCAGGATTAACTCCCCTGGACAGCAAGTACTTGAGCAGCTCAGTATCTCCTGCAACAAAATGAGAAAAAATGAAGAGAACATGAGAAATAAGGGTACCAAAACTCGATAATAAAACTTTTTTACAACTGCAAAAGGAAGAATAAGGCAAAATTGGTTTTAAGGAGGTGTATTTGATTGGGATTTTCAAAGATTTTTTGTGATAAAAAGGTCTTGTGATATTCAATAACACTAGATTTTTTGACTTCCTCTTAATAGTCTTGATTAATACCAAAACACTTATTTATATTTTTTAAAAGTTTTTATTGAACCCCATAAGACTTTTTTATCACAAAAATGTCTATTAAAATCCTAATCCAATACGCCCCAAGATACACCCCCTTGGAATATTAAGGTTAGGGACTAAATCCATCAATTATAAAACATACAGTGACCAAAAATAATAATTTTTAAAGTATGGACATTAAAACCAATTTTGATAGAAAATTGAGAAACTTGAAACACATTGTACATATTTATTCATTTATTTCATAGAAAGAAAAATAGAAAAGGAGAGATGAGAAGAGACCTATCCCTGCAGAATGGTGTAATGCCGTAGCCCCTAAATTGCTAGCCACAGTAGGATCGGCACCGTGGTCAATCAGATATTTAGCAGTGGCAGTATGTCCCTGACGAGCAGCATGAATGAGAGCAGTCTCGCCTGAAAAGCAATAGCAAACGCCAAATATGAATTGAATATATCATCAAGTAATGATTACAAGTACGAGAAATAGAGAGAGAGAGAGGCAGCACCATCATCATCTTGAGAATCGACAGGGAGTTTCAAATCGGTTAAGATGTACTCGCAAACAGCGGTTTGGCCTTCTCGCGCAGCAAAGTGAAGTGCTCCTCTCTTGTTGGCGTCCTTTATCGCTTCCACTGTTTTCGCCAAATCCTTCCCCTCGTCCAGCTGCAACGCCAATTCTGCAAAATGAAACCGCTGCTGCTGCTTTAGCACACTAATACCATAACACAAAGAAAGCATAATAATTCATACATACTCTTTAAGAGATCAATTGATCCAGTACAAGCGGCGTTCAAAAACAATTGCACTTTCTGCCTCACTGCACTCACACAGAAAAGAGAGTGAGAGAGCGTCAATTATTAATTAATAATCGATTTAGACACGCAGAGAGAGAGAAAGAGAATGTGACCTGCAAGTGCGTCGGAAGCATCGGGAGCCATAGCAATAGTGTAGAGACAAGCGAAGAAGAAAGTTAGGTTTGGTTTGCAATTAGTTCGTTTCGTCTACAAAACAAAACGAAGACTACAAAACCTTGAAAATGGACTACTAAGTCTCACTCTCTTCTCACTTAGTCTGAGTCCGAGTCTGAGTCTGAGTTTGAGGTTATATATATATATGCCACCACACGATACACAAATACGCGCAACTACTACACTACGCCCGTCTACGGGTAGGGTATCACTATTCATTCACCTTCTTTTCTTTTTCTCTTAAAAAAAACTGTTTTTAAAATTAAAATATACTTAACTAACAAGTATATCCTGTATTCTATGGTATGTTTAAAATATACTATATATAAAATAAAATAAAATTATATTTTGTAAAATTATAAATAAGATATGAAATTTAAACAAAAATTAAAATAAAATTATAATAATAAATGCATAATTCATTTCAAAAAAGAAAAGTGAAGTAGCAAGGGATCTAGCTAAATGTTGGATGAAATTAATTACAATGAGTAATTAGGAATGATTTTATTTAAATTCTTTTGTAGTGTTACATAAATTTTTACACTTTTCAAATTACATGAATTAATAATATAATATGAGAAAATTTAAAAAGAGATGACGTGCGCAATTAATAATATTATTAAAAGAATATTTTAAAAATATTTTAAAGAGATAATATATATAAAGTAGAAAATAATAATTTAAAAAAGGGGTGTAATTTATTAAAAAATACCTTAAGAATCAGATTCTAATATTTATTCTATTAATTATTATTCTATATTAAAATATTATTTTATTGAAATTTTAAGAAAGTACCTCGTTAGATTATTACTATCTAATGTATAAGGATAATATTTCGAATAAATAATAATTTTTTTATTGTATTAATGATTGTTCTATTAATATGTTTTTTAATTAAAAATAAGATAAAGATAGAGAAAAAAGATTTTTTTGTTTATATTTCTTGAATAAAAATAACATGTACTTTGCTAATAATCTTTTGAAATGTTATTTTTAATTAAAATAAATATATTTATTTTCAATATATATTTTGAAATTTTATGTTATGCTTATCACTTAATAATGAAATTTTGAAAACACCTTTTAATGTGATATTGGTTGATTTGTTTATATTTATTTTTTAAAAGAATATATTTTTTAATAAAAAAAATAGTTTTTTAAGTGTCTGTTTAAATTATTTTAAAATAATAATAATTTTTTTAATGAAAAATCCTATTTATTTTTTTAAACACATTATTTTTTTAAAAATAAGTTAAAACAAATTAGTCTAATATATAAAATAAAAATAATTTTAAAAGGGAAAGTAATTTATTGAAAAAAAAAACACCTTAAGCACAAGATTCTAATTTATTGTGTATATTCATGATTGCATAAATAATAATAGTTATTATTTTATTAATTATTTTCTATATTTTATAAAATAAAGTTAGAAATTGTTGATACACTCTTTTTTTTTCTAAAATAAAGATATTTTAGACAATTTCCTTTTAGTTTTTTTATTTTTATATTTAATTAATACTAAATTATAATATTAATTGGTTGGACATTTGATCAAAATAGATTTTAAAAGTATATTTATTCTTCATTCTATTCTAAAATATTATAATTTTAATATTTGAAAAACTAAAATATCTAACTCGTGTCATACACGAAAAAAACATTATTTTTAAGTATTTTTATAAAATATTTAAAATGCATGAATATTTTATTAAAATATGAATTATTTATAATTAATTATTGTTAACTTATTTTAATTATGGATTTTAAAATATAATATTTTTAATTATTAATTATTGTGATCTAGATATATAGTTAATTAAATATATGATAGACTATGATTTAAAACTATAATAAATAATAAAAATTAATTAGGTGTTAAGGAGAATAGTAATTTAAATAATTATTATAAAATAATATTTTAATTAATTTAAAGCGAGAGTTCTTAATTATAATAAAAAAAATTAAAATAATATATTTTTATAAAATAGTATTTTTAGTTATAAATTTTCAAATTAAAACTTATAAGGTCTCTTTTTATCTATCTTAATTCAAGAAAATCATTTCGATTATTTTATTTCGGATAAATTTTAAAATTTAACTCGTCAAGGGTTACAATTTGGAAAGTAACTAAATAGCACACAAACATCTAAGTAACTTGAATTTAATGATATCATACTCAAATTACTATATAAGTAAATGTCAGATATAAGTGTAAATATTACATAACCTAAAGTATTACATAAATCAAAGTATTTGACTAACATATTAAGCAACAAATATTCTAAGCGGATCAATAATATCAAAATTTTCCCAAACAAATCCTTTAGAAGGATCTTTTTCCTTAGAGGATTTCTCTCCTTCACGTTGACTATTTATCGGAATTGAACAGGTGGAAGAGTTTTGGCGAGGAGGAGGTTGGGTGCGTCGAGGAACTATTGAAATATCTAGTGGTGCTCTCTTATATTTAGGCAGTTGGGCCTGAGATAGTACTACTAAAATATTTATATGATAGAACTGTCATAAGACTATAAGGTTAGGAGGTCTGAATGTAAATCTAACATAGCTCATGAATATGTATCTCCACTAGTTAAGTTGTGAGTCCATTGACCTTTCAGGGGTATTATTGTTTAGTGGAATAAGGGTTGAAACTCGTTTGTCATTTGTATCTTAAATGTAAGGGTTGTAGGAGTGAGTCATCTATCATTAAGCAAACACATACACATATAGATAACTTCTATCTATCGTAGGCTCTCATTTCACAGAATGTGCCTAATTAGGGATTCTACTCATTTTAGGGTCCTTTGTAATCTCCAATACTACTAACTTCGAGAAAACTTACACGAGCGTGTCAATAATAATCCAAAATTACATTTTAGATTGATGATCGAGAATACACATATTGTTTGGTACTAGGTCCAAGATACTCTCAACCTAATCTTGATAAAGCTCTACTTTGTCGAGGATGTCAAGCCGGTTACGTGACACCCTCTTCTCTCTAAGTTGTTCACAACTTGACACCTTATCTATCGTTAAGGACTCACCAAAGTCTGTGTACATTCCTCAGGTATCTTTTATGGTTAACTTATGCAATTTTCATTTTAATTCTTACACGTTAGGGATTCTAACTCATTATACTATCCTTTTCTCCAGTCATCAAACATTATCGGTATTGATTTTTATTTCACCAACATAGTCTTGCAATAACTCTATTTCATTCTCACTTTCACATAACCAATCCAAGTTTCATTCAATTTTTATTTGGGTAATTTTTCAATTCATCCTCTACCCTAGGATTGTTTGTAACATTTGACTATCAATTTTGAGACAATTATAACAACATACAATTTTTCTACTTTTAGTAGAGAAGATAAATCATCAACATATAGTATAGGAATATCCAATTCAAAACTAAACAAAATTTTAAACAATATATCAGAATCATAATTCAAGATAATAAAAAAATGATACAATGGTTTTTTTTAGTAACTTCTTACTATTATTTATTTCTTTTATTTTCTCATCTCATATTTCTTCATATTCATATTCATATCTTATTCAATCCTATTTAACTAATTATTGTTAGAGTTTTATTAAAGAAGGTTAATAAAAAAGAATAATGTAAGGACAAAATCATCCTTTTTGAAAACTATTATCTTTACTACTTTTCTTTTTCTCATATTTTCCTTCATAAATTTTTATTTCTCTATTCACTCTCCTAGTTTTAGTTTAATAAATTAAAAATTAAAATTTTATGTATTATTCAAGAAAAGACTTCAACTTATAATTTGCTCTTTAATGTTGCTTAGTTAAATTATTAAAGAAGGAAGGATACAACTTCCTTTGAAAAAGTATTCAATTATTTTTGAAAAAGTATGTAACTTCTTTAGAAAAAATATACAATTGTCTTGGTCATTTCTTATCTTTTCCATATCTTTTGTTTTCCTTTTCTTTTATTTGTTCTTGCAGAAATTTAAAAATACAATTCAAGAAAGATGTGAATTTTCTTTAATTCATTCTTTAAAATCTCACCAACCTAGAATAATAACCACTATCAGGAGGTTTCCCCATCGAACAACCAATTTCGCAAATTATTTAGGACATCCAACTATTTCACCTATGTTTATGACTTGATGTTCATGACCCTAAGTGTTTGAGTTCTCTTCACGAAGTTAGGCTCTTAGGAAACTTGGGTTTACTCTTTTTCGACAACGTACATATGGTTATACCTTTATAAGAGATTTTTCAACTATTTTGCAAGCACCTCAATTCTAATTCTCCCATCCTCATTTCTTCTTCTTCTTCTTTTTCAAGTGCTTAGAAACCTTGGAGAAGGTGGAGGCAAATCTTTGGTTGGTCGGGTTGAACAAAGAGAAATTATTAGAAAAAGAATTATGTTAACCTATACTAGATCGTTAAAAAAAAAAAAAAGATGTCTCCTTCAAGAATGAATTTTATAAGATCATTCTAGTCCCCATAAATGCTTCTCTCTCTTGGATCGACCATTTGAATCCTCTTCAATTCCTTATATAGCGTAACAGCCATTACAGTCTACCATTTCAATGTTTCATTGGTCTATATCGTAACTTTAGGAGATCAAATTAGAACTGCATCAGTTATAATAAAATAGTAAATGATTCCAACCGACTTTTGAGTGTTAATCCATCATTGACACTTTAGAATAAACTTTAAATGTGATGGGTAGAGTACTTAATTTGAAACTTGCATTGTAATAATTTTCACAAAGTTACAAACTTGAAATTTTGTTACTTGATCTGATAGTCCTCCAGGGGTGGCAATCTAGTATTTACTCACATCCATCTCAGATACCAAAGACAACAACTTAGCTTTTAAGACCTAGCAAGTCACTCCAAAGCGTCAACCATAGCCATGACCTTAACCTTTAGGCCAAGGAACTACATCAAAAAGGCAGAAAATAAAATCAAGTGCTAGCAGGATCGATCTTCCCAAAAGAAGGGTAAGCAGCAAGTAAAGTCTTTAAAACTACTATTATGGATGAAGTTAACTACGAAGACTGAGGATACTGATGACAAGGTTGAAGCTAAGGCCATGGAAAGGTCAAGGAAGGAAATGATTAAGCCAATTATCTTGGTATAATTGACGAAAGCTTCATAATCCTGGGAAAATTTATACCAATGCTAAGCTCAAACATCTTTCCCATTATAATGCAGATGAGATATGCGTGTGGCTATCTCATTAAACGTAAAATGTATAATTGTTTTCTAGCATTTGATCTTCAAGACTTTTTCTCAATGTCCCACATTAGCAAGAAAAAAATACAAGGCTTTGAAGCACAAGATTGTAAAACTTAATGTTGATTTTAAGGTTGATAAAAAGGAATGGTTGATTTTTGGATTATTATTCAATCATAAATAATCATATGTAATAAATTTATTAATTTTTATAATATCTATCTTAAAATTATAACAATATTTTGTGATTAAAACATGACTATTTAACTCTTAATATGATTTTATATAAATGTTTTCATATTTAATTCCATGATAAAAAATTTATTCTAACCAAATCTAGAATTGATTTTAAAAATTTACATTAAATTTTACTATTAACTTACTTTTATAAAAAAATAAATATAAATTAAATTATTTTAAAATCAATTTTAACTAAGTTTAAAAACTCATTTAAACTCACGGTAAGGGTAATCTAGGTTTATGTTAATAACTCATGTTTCCATGTTTGTTGTATATATTTCGTAAGTAGAAAGAATAATTCCATCCTATTTTATGACGTTGAGTTCATCACTTCAATTAAATTCAAATTTTACATACAAATACATTTTAGTATTTGACTCATGGTAAAGAAAGACAAATCCCTATAAGCATATTTACCAGTGGCTCAAAATTGTATATGTAACGTATCGATAAAATAAAAACTTAAATAAAATAAAATAATTGAAATATTAGTAATTAAAAACAAGAAAATAACAAATAATAAAAATAGATATTAGAAATTATCAATAAAGAAAATTATTCTTTAATAGTATCTATATTTATTAATGTAAATGTTGATGCTGAGAGTTAGTTAGTTATATTAAAAATATTTTAGATAATTAATAATTAAGTGTAGATATTATTTATGTAATAAATAGTTATTAACTAATTAATTAGAAACCACCAATAGTTTAAGTTATAAGAATATAAAATGGAGAGAAGAAGTCTCGAACCCATGGCTTGGTGAAGGAGAAACAAATTTTTACCAATCAAACCATATTTGTTTTGTAATCTTATCACGCATTCTATTCCCCTTTAATTGAAAAATCATGCCTAAAGAAGTGGATCTAAGTGAGCCATGTCTACACCTTCTAGATGCACACTTCTTTCTCTTTTTTTAAGAACAACCCTTGACGCTTGCTTAAAGCCTCCTGTTGTTCCTGTCAAACTAGTGCCTTTTTCTTGTTTTTATGTGCACACTTTGCAGTTATGGGGAAAGGAAGAAAATCACCAGAACTTCTATCAACTACTGGTCAGCTTAAATTGTGGAGAAGGCAAGGATATCACTTCCATTTTGCACGTCCAAACTCTACTGGAAATGCATCTTGTTTGGGTAGGAGGCATCCATTTAATCCTTGGAATCTTCTTTGGTTTTGTCTTCTACTATTTTCGTTTTGCATTATTATGAATCTATGTTTGTCGTTAGTTTCATGCATGAATCATGTCGTGGATGGAACAATGTACCCATGGTTTAATTATCATTGTGTTTGTGTTGGTTAGTCTGCCAAGTTCTTTTGCTAGGAAAAAGTATACAACTGTCATTCAAAATGTATATAACAGACATAGAAAAAATATACAATTGCCCATTCAAAATGTATATAACAAACATAGAAAAAATATACAATTGCCCATTCAAAATGTATATAACATACAAAGAAAAAATATACAATTGTCCATTCAAAATGTATATAATAAACACAGGACAAAGTATACAAGTGCCTATTCAAAATGTATATAACAAACATAAAAATAGTATACCACTACTAATTCAAAATATATATAATAGACATAGGAAAAATATACACCTACCAATTCAAAATGTATATAACAAACATAAGAAAAAGTATACAATTGTCCATTCAAAATGTATATAATAGACATAGGAAAAATATATAACTGCCCATACAAAATATATATAACAGATATAGAAGAAGTATACAATTACTTATTCAAAATGTATATAACAGACACAATAAAAAGTATACAACTGCACATTCAAAATGTATATAACAGACATAGAAAAAGTATACAACTATTCATTCAAAATGTATATAACAAACATTTGATTTACAAATTAATTAATAGTTATTATAAATTTGATAATTATTAGTCGTGATATTGAGAATTGATAAGAAATAATAGTAACATTGTTGATAATGGACAAATAACATTAATGAATAAGAAGTTATGATTTTGGGTTTCAAATATACAAGGTATGGTTAAGGAAAATCCTACAGAATAATATGTATATAAATAAATCAATGCTCTAAATTCTAAAAGTTTTGATAATTAGTTAGTTAACTATAATATAGTAAATTAAGTTGACGCAAATGAGCCCTTGAATGAAAGTAATAAATGGGGACTTATTCGAAAAATTCGAAGTACTCTTTACTTCTTGTGTTATATTTTACTTGTTAGGAGATGAATGTTGACCTCTGTTATTAGAATAGAGGGATTTCATATTAGACATATGTTTAATAGAAGGATACAGTAGGAGTAGGTTACCCTTAGGAAAAGAGATTTATAAGAGCTACAAAATAGGAAATATACAAGGAAGGTGGTGGCAACGACGACTAGTGTAATGGCTTCCCACGTATGCTCCTCTTACCAATGTAACCTATAAGAGAATTAGGAGAACTGTGAGTACGAAGGGAAGACCATCTTTGATGATTGTAAAAGTACTAGAAATGGAGACTCAGTTGTAGGAAGGGTTGAAAGAACCTAAGGAATGTTCATAAGCTCTCTATAAGTCATTGGGAGTAGTATAAGGTGTTAAGTTTGTGTTAGACTCTGAGGACATAATTGATAACTGAACCGACATCTCCGACAGAGCGAAGCATTTCCATATTAGGGTATGTACTCCTGATCATCACTCAAAATGCAAACATAGAAAATAACGCGTATCGTGTAAGCCCTTCCGAAGGAAAAGTGTTTTGGAGGCATCAAGGACCTTAAAATACGAATAGTGAAATAATTAGATAGACACAATACAACGAGGAAAGAGTACATGGTTACAACTTACTTGGTTCATTCTATGTTTTTGTGTGTTTGAGGATTTGGTGGCTCACTCTTACAACCCTCACTTTTCATATGATGATGGCAGGGAACATGTGACAGACCCTCATTTACAAAGGTGATTTGACTTGAAAGGAAGACAACAGTTTCTCACGCAATTTGATACATGCTATTTTGTTATTTCTTTACCTCACGAGTATGTATATCTGTTATAGGGGTTGTCATTGTGAAAGTTTATTTGATGTGAGACTCTAGATAATTCTATAATTTGTTTTGCATAATTAAACTTGTATGTTCAATGTGACAATCACTTATATTTTATGTGTTTAAGTTCATTAATACATATCTTTATTCGATCATTTATATCTTTATGTTTTGTATAACTAATTGAAAAAATATATATAAAAAGGTTTTACTCAAGTTTAAAGTAATGCCTTTAAAAAGTGTTCTCCGACTTATAAAATTATTTTGTTTTTTTATTAAAATTAAGGAAAAGTGAGTTTTCACCGATTTATAAAAAAAAAAATTCATAATTTTTTTTAAAAATTAATTTAGAATAATAAGAAGGGGCTTACACTCTACATGAATAGACATTAGATAAAAAGGGAAAATGGGATAATCGATTAGACCAACCAATTGGAGCCAACAATTGCGTTTGTTTATTTTATTTAGATCCTAAAAGAAAAAAGAAAAAACCCAAGGAAAGCTGCACATGTTTTTTGCTTTGTTGCTGATTCTCTGTGCTGTGCAAATGTAGAAGATATCTTCCTCTGTACAAGACATGATATTCCAGACTTCAATGAGACTGCATTACAGAACATGCTACGGCCTGAGCCCAGTGCCTCAACTTGGTCTTTACATGTTCAGGGTCGTCACCTAAATCCAAAATAGAATATGTGTAATAATTATTAAGAAGAAAAATGATTGGAATTTAAAAGATTGGATGCATGCATGTAGGGGATATGTGACCTGCCTGGGCTACAAATCTTCCAAGAGTCAGTGTCAGGTGGCGGTGCACTGACGTGGCTGCCAAAGGGACAAGAACGGAGGCTATGAGGAGTGGAGACGGGACTGGGCGACAACTGGCGGTTGACGGCGAAATAGAGGTCCAGAGCGGGCAAGGTGTTACACAACTTCTGCCCGTCTTCCTCGTTGAATCCGAACCCTAATTCTATGGACCCTTTAAGCTCGTCAAGATCATCGTCCGTTACATTATCACAAACGTGAAAACTGTTCCTCCTCGTCCTCCTTCTCCCTCTCTCTTCTTGCTGCCTCTTTCTCTCCCATGCAATGTCTCGTGGCGCTTCATACATCGATAGTTGCTTCGACAAACGCTTCCTTTTCTTCAATGCCATTTCCGTCTGCTGGAACTGCACCTGTTGCTCTACTACCTCCATTTATATATATATATATATATACACACTTATGATAATAAGTATGTATATAGTACAAGCAAATTAAATGCTTTGTTAATTTTTTTTTTTTTTTCTTGAAGATGAAAATGAAGATTTAGGAATATGGTAACAGCTAAGGCAGCCCAGAAAGAAAGAGGGTTGGCTACCTCGCCGTGAAGGGGTGACAAGATGAAGAATGAGGATGAATTAATTGATGGTGAAAGTGGAAAATGGAGAAGGGAGCTAAATAGGAACTATTAATGGGGGTTTAAAGTTGGTGATTGCTATTCCATCATCCGTTTGTAACTGACAGCAGCATTAATTATAGGGGGGATGTCAGCAATATTTAGTAGACTGTACCTACAATTCGGTAAAAGCTTAGCCGTTAAGGAGAATAGAATATGCTTTAGTTTAGTCCTTCCCAAATATATGAGGCTCTTTGGTTCCTTCCATTGTTAGCATTGCAACTCAGCCATCATAACGTCTGTCCTTTATTTTTCTTTAAGGTGAACTACATTTTTTACCAGTATATAAATAGAAAGTTTAAGTATTTTTATTTAAATTTTATTTTTTATTTAACTGTAAAAATGACATTAATATAGGTTCAATAATATCTTATAATTTTATTTTAAATATAATTATTTTTATTTAATAAAATTAAATAATATTTATTAAAAAAATATTTAAAATATATAAAATCATAATATAATTAATACATCAAGCGTAGTATTTAATTTATGTATAAACATACATAATAAAAATTAAATTATTTATTTAATTATGTTATTTATTCAATGTTATTACCTCAAAATAGACATAAATAATTATAAAAGAGTATGACAAATTTTAATTGTATTTTACTTTTTATTTTCAATTAATGTCATGATTTTTTTTATTTAATGAAAAATAATTGTTAAGTAGTATTTATTAAAAATATGTTTGTTATATATAAAATTAAAATATGATCAATATATCAAACATAATATTTAACTCATATTATTCACCCATGTGATTTGTCAAATTTTAAAATAAACATAAATAATTGTTAAAAATGTAACAAATTTTACTTGAAATTTGTTTTTTTATCCAACTAACATAACAATTGTATCTTGTTGTTTTTTTTTATTTAATAAAAATTGTCAATTGAGTAATATTTACTAATAATATGTTTGAAATATACAAAATTATAACATGATTAATGCATTATAAAATTGAAGTGTAATATTTAATTCATGTTATTCACCCAATATGACAATTGTTAATTTTTATTTTGAAATTGTCAAAGAGTTTATAAAAAATAAAAACAAAAAATTTCTCTAATACAACAACATAGAATAAATAAAGTGTGTAAGTATGTTTATTTAAATTTTTTTTAATATTTAGTTTAATTTGTCCAATTAAAAAAATATATAGATTTCTTGCCAACAATATG
>JAMLFT010002298.1:0-26225 GCA_026544285.1 Pachyrhizus erosus | reverse complement strand
AATAAATAATTTATGTTATGTTATATTTTTATATTTTATTATTGATAATTTCTTTTTAAAAAATATTTAAATTAAAGTTAGAACTAAAGATGTTGAAAATAATATATTGAAATATATAAGAAGATATGCTAAACCATTCAAATTAAAAGTATAAGAAAATATACTATATGCGTATCAGGAGAGTGAAGTTCCTACTTGATGAGAGAATAGTATTTAAAGTATTCAAATAAAATATAATGTGAGTAAGTGAAGAAAGTTGAGACATTTGAAGAAACAATTAATCTTACAAATATATATGTATACACATGGGTCTAATAATTAAAATATATAATAAATAATTTTTTAATATATAAATTATGTTTTAAATTTATGATAAATAATTTGTATTATGATATATTGTTATTTTTTATTATCAACAATTTCTTTTAAAAAATCAAAATTTAAGCTAGAATTAAAAATATTAAAAATTATAGACTGAAAGAGATAAGTTAATTTGCTCAATTAATATTAAAAATACAAGAGGAGGTATCATATGTATGTTGGGAGTATTTAAATTTTCAAGATAAAATATGTATATTCTAAATTAATTTTTAATATTTAGTTACAGTTTGTTAAATTTTTTAATTAAAATTAAAAATATAAGATAATATATCATATGAATATCATGTATATGTTTGAATCTCAAAGATAAAATATATACTTAAAATTAGTTTCTAATATTCAATTATAGTTTATTAAATTGTTAATAAATTGATACTAAATTATAAAAGGATATACCAGTACTTCATAAGATTATAATATTTAAATAAAAAATAAATATGAAAGAGATTAAAAATTTGAGAAAATATAATTTTAAACGTTTTATTTATATATGTGTATGCATAAGCACATGATACACGACTAGGATTCACATCTCTAACTCGCATTTACAAAATGAAAAAAAATCTAAGCTTTAATAAAATATAAGTTAAAGTTGATTTTCTCCCTAGCTTAAGTTTGTGTCAAACAAATACTCGTAGGTTTGGTTTTTCTTACCACAACTTCATCTATAGCAAAAACCTTATTGGATAGAAAATATCTATTTTAGTTATTTTTATGTCTCAAAAAACAAATTTCCAACTATCAAAGAAATTTTCTTAAAGCAAGTATATTTTTTTGGATATACATATATTTAATGAATGTAGATCTTCTGTTGTCTTTGCGATAGGATCCTTTCCACAACAAAAATTTTAGTCATTAATCACATCCTTCCTCTTTATTAGCTATTATTGAAAGACACAATCAATGGTCTGGATTTATAGCATTGTGGCTGTAGAAAAACTTAGCTGCAGAAAATCCAAATACATATTTAATATCATGTGTCAAAAATCTCATACCAATTAATAATGTAAAGAAAATACTGTACATAAATAAAGTAACTTTCATCTCTTGAATTAAGTTAGACAAAAAATTAAAATATAACATGATATTAGAGTCTGTAATAATAATTTTTCTTAGACATATCTTATTACTCTATTCACAAAAATTCAATTCTATAAACTTGATACTCGAAACGTCCTACTTTTTATGTGAGGAAAATATGTTAAAACTCACTTCGACTACTTATTTGATTGAAAAAGTGTATAGGAAAAAGGAATAACTCTCAGCTATATAATTTTTTAATTGAATTGCACGCAAGCCTAAATTTTAATGCCCCACATATATCTTATGTATCGTTATTCCTATCCTACAACTTTTAACAAAATCTGTTCGTTTCTATAAAAGCCAAATGGCAATTGAATGCCTTCTGAGCCCTTATGCATGTTTGAGTTGGATATGATTATCACCCATCATCTTCAAGGCCCTTTCTATTTTATAATTAAAATATTTAAGGACCATACTCATCCAATACATGGCCAAATCTTGCATTTCCCAGGCTGTTGTATGTACCCAATTATTAAGGTGACCCCACACAACTATGAAATATTATGTATGGTATATCATTATACAATGAACATTATTATCTTCAATCGGGTAGGCATGATCGTCCTTACAAACCTCTATTATTCTCATTCTCTCACTGATTTAAGTGTTAAACGTCCTTAACAAGTACCCATTAATCTACTCAATCAACAAATGGAATGTTTTATTACACATGAAGGAAAAATCCACTACACTATGCAGGAAATAAATCAACATTATGAATCTCTAAACTCGTACTGTAGTATTAATACTAAAACAAATGATTTTATAATTACACATGTTAGTTTAGTGTAAAGTGCCTCTTGAGGTTTCTTTCTTCATTGTTGTTGATCTGCCTTTTATCAGTAAATAAACTAATATGGGAAACTACATCTACAAGATAAATTGATGCTAAATAATAACTAACATTAACTATGTGTTTTTAATTTAAGTTTTAGAATAGTTGTTTAAGAAAACTCTTTTACAAATAAAAATACATATATTTTTTAACATAAACTAATTCAAACATAGAATTTTAATCGTTATGCTTTATCTCTTCTGAAACAATTACCATGTTAAGATATTATGTAATTTTATTTTTTTAAAAAGCAACAATTTCTTAATGTTTATTATAAAACAATAAAAAAACTTACTATCTCAAGATTATACTACATTCTTAATATTTCATAATTTAAAAATAAAAACAAACAAATTAAATAATTACATAAATAGAATACCTTAAAATGCAGAGAGAGGAATGAGAATTGAAAAAATAATAAATATTTTTTAATATTATAAAATGATAAATAATTTTAAAAGAATTGCTAAAATGACTATGTAATAATAGAGGGTGTATCTTGGAAAGATGATTATAAATATATATTTTCCATCCGTTTCATTTTTACTATTTATTTTTATTTTTATTTCTCTTCTTCTCATATCACTTATTATTTTTATTATTTTTCTTTCTGTGTTTTCTTTTTTCTTTTTTTTTTCCATCTTAGTTCACACAATTAAGAGTGTGAGAAAAATTTAAACCTTAACTGGACTTTTTAAACTAAATTAAACCATAACAGTTGAATCATTTAGAAAAAAATCAAACTACTTTATGAAAACAATTTGGTTCACTATTTTCATAAAGTTGTTTGATCCAGTTTAATTAAGTTTTGTGAAAAAATCGACTCATGCATAAGTGTGAAAAAAGATAAACCGAACTAAATCAAACAAAAAAACCCCAAACCATCATTAAAAAAAAAAAGCGAATCAATCCACTGTATAAAATTAATTCAATACTGAACCATTTCCATAAAGTAATTCGGTATGGCTTGGTTCACATTTTTTTAAAATAAAGTTAATGTGAAGCATCTCGTGACGTATTTAAACTTTTTAATTTAAAAACATTAACAAAATTTAATTATTTATTATATAATAATTAATTAAAAATCATTTAGTCTAAAATTACTTAAGAAAATTATAATATAGGGTTTATTTTTATTATACAATTGTCCAAGTAAAAGCGTAGAGCTGAAATCTACGGCTAGGTATTGCAACAACCAGCAGAATCCGACCAACCTAAATACGCCACGTGGCAGAATCATAAACCAACGAGAAAGATTCCCCTCCCGGCAAAGGCATAAAAAAGAGATAACAAAAGAGCGAGTGAAAATGACTTTTGCGAGTGACACGTTTGTTTTGAGGCATGCGCCAAAACAAGCGTCAGAGTGCAAATAAGCGTTATGGCAGAAAAAGAAAATTCTGAGTCGTTTCCCCGAAGTTTCTCACGCCCCGTACTTTTCCAACCTTTAGCGCCCCACTTTTCCTTTTTCTCTTTCTCCCCTCTTTTGAGTCGCCACACCCTGCACTCCCTGTTTGGCTGCTCATAAAGCCAACCAAAACTGGCGCTAACTAACTCCCATAACTTATTCCAATTTTTTTATTTGCCGCTTATTTATCTGTTTAGGTTTCTCATTCAAACTGAACTGTTGAAGCTTACGTGACTGAGAAAACCTACTTACTCGCGTTGTGTACCGCCGCCGCCGCCGCGCTTTTTTTTTTCTTTTTTCTTTTTTCTTTTTTCTCTTTCCCTTCAACCAAACAGGTTTGGGATTGGAACAATGCACGGAAGGCCGCGAGAGAAGCGAGGTTTGGATTTGGCTTCGGCCGAAGAAGGTCAACCTGATCGGAAACGACCTGCGTTGGCTAGGTAATGCTAATTCCGTTTCAGATTCTCGTGCTTTGCTGGATTGGATTGTTTTGTTCCTTCGTCGTTGTTTTGCAAGGTTTTGAATATCGGTCGCAGTAGCGGTTTCGTTGCGTTTATTGATATTGCGGGAAATTGTGGCCACGAATACTTGAAAAGCCTTGACATTGCAGTCATTAGCCGTTTTATAAAACCCTGAGGTTTAGGTTACAATGTTTGATGAAAATTGATTGCGAAGTAGTGAGTTTGCGTGAAAATTGACGGAGAAGTAGAATTGTCGCCTTATCTGATTTTAATTGCTAGTTTAATTGTTTTTAAAAGGAAAAAAGTAACAAAAATATGTTGTTTTTTTACGAATCTGAAATTCTTGTGTACAAGTGGTTGTGTTTCTAACAAGCCAAGTGTGGAAGAACGCGAATTCTCCTGAGTTTGTGTCTCTATGATATGAGTACTTAACTAAGAAAGGAATCCCTGTGGAGGCGTAGTTGGCTAACTCTAATGTTAAGCTTAAGCAGTTTTCGTCTATTAAAGCTTAATTTGGCGTCTTAAACATGGCTCTGAATGTGTTTATTGCTTTTATTTATTTATTTTAATTTGCAGTGTAATTGTTGAAGCCCTGAAGGTGGACAGTCTGCAGAAACTTTGCTCATCGCTGGAGCCTATTCTACGCAGAGTTGTAAGAAAATTCAGTTCAGTTCGTTGTGGTATTAATTCTTAATATGTTAATCTGATAATTTTGTGAAATTTTTGGTTGCTTTGCTGGTCAATAGTACCTGAAGTTATCGCCTGCATATTCTACTGCTCACCTAATTAGGCACATAAACTACAACCTCTGGCTGCTGGCCTGTAGCTAAAATTTACTGTACTTCAAGCTGGTAGGCTTTGACATGATCTGAGGCTTAGATAGAATTAGGTAGGAAATTAGTGATCTCGGATTCAAAACTGTAGAAGTTGATGTATTTTTTTTTTTCCATATACACATCTATGAGAGGAAACGTGCTATCACATCCTAGAAACAGCTTTCTCCACTTGTGGTGGTAAGGCTGCTTACTTATACCCATCCCAAGCCTCATTAGGTGGGAGCCTTATGTACTATGTCACCCGTTTTACTCATCTATGAGAGGCTTTCTGGAATAATTTTTCTTGCAGTGTGCATGTTTGAGTGTTAAATGTCTTATTTCTTATTTTTGTGCTTGCTGCTGAACAGGTTAGTGAAGAAGTTGAGCGTGCTTTGGCAAAACTAGGCCCTGCCAAGCTTACTACTGGCAGGTATTTTTTTGTTCCCTCTTGTTAAAGAGAATGTTTATATCAGATGAATGTACGTGACACATGGTTCTCCAGCGCTTTTGCTGCTTATGGTTTCATGGCAATTAGCAAGATTATATCCTGCAATAACTTGCTCTGCTGGAGGTTGGAATGATAGAATTAGAGAGATGATCTTTGCTAATGGAGATCCTGTTACATTTTGAAGTCTAAAATTCAGTGACCCATATCTGTACTGTGATTAGTGTTAGGTTCAGCTGATATTATTTATTGCATGAGTTTATAATATCTATAATTGGTCTGTCTAATACTCAATGTAAAATTCAGGTCTTCCCCAAAGCAAATAGAAGGCCCTGGTGGCAAAGATTTACAATTGCACTTCAAGACCAAGCTATCCCTTCCCCTCTTCACTGGTGGGAAAGTGGAGGGCGAACAAGGGGCAGCCATACATATTGTTTTGATTAATTCAAATACTGGCCATATTGTCACATCAGGGCCAGAGTCATGTGTCAGGCTAGATGTTATTGTACTAGAGGGAGATTTCAATAATGAGGATGATGATAATTGGAATGAAGAAGAGTTTGATAGTCATATTGTGAAAGAGCGGGAAGGAAAAAGGCCTCTTCTAACTGGTGATCTGCAAGTCACCCTGAAGGATGGTGTAGGAACACTGGGTGAGCTTACATTTACAGACAACTCTAGCTGGATAAGGAGTAGGAAGTTTAGATTGGGGCTGAAAGTTGCCTCTGGTTGTTGTGAGGGAATGCGTATCCGTGAAGCCAAATCAGAACCTTTCACAGTTAAGGATCACCGTGGAGAATGTAAGTTCATAACTTCCTTATATTTGTCATATCTTTCTAGAGAATTGCTGTAATGAAACTTCAATTGAATTATAGTATACAAGAAACACTACCCGCCTGCCTTGAATGATGAGGTCTGGAGACTGGAGAAGATTGGCAAGGATGGGTCATTTCATAAAAGGCTTAATAAATCTGGAATATATACGGTTGAAGACTTCTTAAGACTTGTGGTCAGAGACCCTCAGAGATTGCGTAATGTAAGAATCCAGATTTTTGTCCATTTAGGATTTTAATGTCAATTGATCAAATGTTCAATTCCTTTGGGTTTGTAGTTGAATTGATGATATAAAATTATTTTATCCGTCAAATGATTTTATAGGTTATCTATACTTATTGTAGATTCTTGGGAGCGGCATGTCAAATAAGATGTGGGATATTCTTGTTGAGCATGCAAAGACTTGTGTACTCAGTGCAAAACTTTATGTGTACTATCCTGATGATGCAAGAAGTGTGGGTGTTGTTTTCAATAATATTTATGAATTAAGCGGCTTAATTGCCAACGACCAATATTACTCAGTTGATTCTCTCTCCGAGAATCAAAAGGTAAGAGCACTATCGCCGAATATTTTCCATTTATTGTTGTTCCTGAAACTTTGTGAATAAATCGGCCTGGCATTTGGCTTTGTACAACTTCTATATATACCACTTACTATAGGGTATAACTTACCAGTGTTAAGAAGATAAGATGGGGAATTTTTTTTCTTCAGTTAAAGAATAAGTGGAGATTACAAAGATGTTAAAATTTCTTCAAAACCATAAGGGAAAAAAAAGATGAATTTTCTGAAAATGCCAATGATTTCTGTTGTAGGTTTATGTAGACACGCTGGTGAAGAAGGCATATGATAATTGGATGCATGTTATTGAGTATGATGGGAAGTCTCTGATAAATGACAATGAGGATAAGACATTGGATATCCCTCATCCTCAGGCTCCAATGACTTCCCATGAATATTCAAACTCACTTCAGCAAATGTCCATCCCAGCTTTGCCACTTCCAGTACATGCTGGCCAGCCTTCAATGGATTCAGGAGTAACAGTTGGAGGTACATATTTCCTAGTAAAAAAAAATAGCAACAAAAGCAAAAGGCTTTTGCAGTTATTTCGGGTTTAAATTATTTTCTGAACCACCCTCCTTTTTATTTTTTCCCGCACTTTTTCTTTTCTGCATTTGTTTTTACAATTTTTTTTCTTCACTTTGTTCATACACCCAGTACCCAAAATATTGTTCTATTCAAAACTTCTCTCAAAGTGGACAGATTTTAGGTTGTTCTGAGTATTCACGGATTGGATTAAATTGGTTTTGAAGAGAAAATTCATTAAATCCAATCCCATTAATTTTTTTACTTTATCATTCAATTAATTTAGTTCTAAATTCAAATCCAGTCTAATTCAATAAAAAGCAATTTGGATTGGATTAGTTTATTGGGTTGATATTAGTTTTATTTTAATAGAGGAAATAACTAAACCTTAAACTACAAGATAAATATTAAATTTTAATTAGCAGTATTAACTATTTCATCCCTCGAGTTATAACCTAATTGATACTAGTAAAGCTCATTCCTGATCCAGACAGTAATAGACTAATAAAGGAATTATACAATTCCATAATTGAATTCATGTCTTAACTCATATTAATGAAAAATTATAGTCTAACAAGCTAAGGTTATCTATAATTGGAAACTGAAATCCGACTCAGTCAAAAAGAAAAAAAATTTGTTGTCATATTTCTAATTTTAGGTTTGATTTTTTCAATTTTTTAGACTGAATTGGTTTTTGAATACCCCTACCTCAACTTTCCCTCTTTTCCTCATTAAACCAATAATGTTAGCAAATGGCACTTAGCATGCAGGACATGATTTAGATATAGAACTTGTTTGGATAAGTTTATTCAAAAGCAATTCTAGAAAACAATAAATAAAAAGAAAAAATTGAAATAAACTTCTCCACAAGCTAAAATAACTTATGCATGAATTAATTTGTAAAAACTCTTTTATATAACTTCTTTAAAAGATGAGTTTTAACTTATACATAAGCTAATTTTAGTTTATAACAAAACTTTTTTCATTTTTTTCTTCTTATTTTCTTCTTAGAAGTGTTTTTGAATAAGTTTATCCAGACACATTAATAAATTTTAATGCCTCACATGGTGAAAAATTAAACACGTGATGATTGATTGTCAGTAGAAGAGAATGACAGCATCACAGAACAATGCAGTGAGCTACTCACATTCCATATTTGTAGACTGCCTTGCTTATAATAGACCTAAAAGATGGTGAGCCTATGAGAATTTTTTGATTGCTGACCACACATGAATGTCTGCAGGTTATCATGATGGGACAACTTCCAGATTCTCCTTGCAACCGCAGAATCCTAGTCTTAATTCTTCCAGTCAGTTTGATGATAATGCATTTCCACTCCAAAACCAGTTGATGAGTGTTTCACACCATGCCCAACTTCCGAGAAATGAAAATGGGCCGACTCTTGGTCCTACACAGTCATCCACACATGGCTTCGAGCCTGTCAGCATTTCAAATCCTACTTACAGAGGAGTTGAAGAGTTCTTCCCAGAGGAGGAAATTCGTATTAGAAGTCATGAGATGCTAGAAAATGAAGATATGCAACATCTACTCCGAATTTTTAACATGGGAGGCCAACCTCATCCTTCCTTTAATACCCACGAAGATGGGTACCACCCTAGTTCATCTACATATATTTCTGCAAACCCCATGGGCTACAATTTTGATGACGAACCAAACCGTTCCTCAGGAAAAGCTGTTGTGGGCTGGCTCAAACTGAAGGCAGCTTTAAGATGGGGCATTTTTATTCGGAAGCAGGCTGCAGAGAGACGGGCACAACTCATTGAATTGGATGACCCATAGAGATCTTGGGGGCATTACTGATCTTTTATGGATCTGAACAATAAGTTTTCTGATTATAGCATCCAAGGCTTCTTTCCTGACATTCAGAATAGTTGTCATACTGAAATTTCATCGCATGAGCAAGGATATGAAATCTGGATTGAATTTTTTGGTGCAGATTTAACTTAAAGATTCCATTGCAGACTTAGCTTAAAGATCCATAAACAGTTGTGCATAGACAGTGTAGAAGAATATCACTCTACAACATTTCTTCTATAACCACTTTGCTCGTGATGTTTTCACTAAGCATTCCCCTGCATCCAAGTTGTGAAGGCTCGACAGTTTGCTTGTTTTAAAACTGAAGAGTGTTGCTGCAACGCTGCTTAAACTTCGCAAGCTCTAAGTGAAATCACAAGGAGCTACTAGGATCTTTTCTACATTTACCAGGCTGTATTCAATTCTGTATAGTAAGCTAGCTAGATGATTTTCAACCCAACTGAAGTTTTATGTTTTATAGTTGCTCTGTGGCATTATAGTAGTTACAATTAATTTTAACTGCTATGTGCTTCCAGTCTTCTGTTAGTTGCCTCTGTAATTATGATTGTTTCAGCATCTGCATAACCCTGCATAATGATGTAGTGTGTTTGATTCGGCAGTGAGTTAAAAATAAGTCGTATTTATTTTCACATTCAGTGCAAAGCAACAATGAGCTGCGTCAGTTTTATCACGTATTTTACATGGTTTTAGTTGCCTACCACGAAACCCACCGTCAAACCAATTACCCCAATAATCTTGTGATACCCTATCAAATATCAATTGAAAAAGATGCTAGATTTGACTGCCTGAATTTACTCGTGAATAAATTACAATCATTTTAAATGGGGATAACATATTGAGTTTACTTTTGATACAATTACATGTAAAAAAATTTAGTTTTAATTAAACATCATCATACTACTATTTTTGAAGCAAAAATTAATCTTAAAATTCGTAACTTGATGGCTGTAGAAAAATTTTACAATGAGAAAACGTTCTCTAATTAAATTCCAATACATTTTCAGTTCATGAGTAGACTCAGCTTTTGGAATGTAGTAACAGCTAGGCCAGTTCTGGAGGTTACATGATTATGCGATTGTTTAGAACTAATAACAAAAAATGGAATTATTTTAGGCAATGTTTGGTACAGAAGGATCGAAGTTTAAAATTGACAAAGACAATTGTGGATGTCTGTACCTTAAAAAAAAAAAACGCAATTAAACTTTATAGGAATACAATAAAAAGTCCGAGATCTTTGTTACACGTCAATTTTTACAAAGATACAATAACTATAATAAAACAAGTGATGTAATGGAAAAAAAATGATTTCTAAATTGAGAAAATTTTATGTAAGAACAGTATTTATAGCAAAATGAAAGTATTACCTAAAACAATTGACAAATTATCGTTATGGGTAAACTTCAGTACTATCGATCTTATACTCTTTTCCATCATTTTTACTTTTTTGGGCTTAACTTTTATCTAGACTACTAATAATAAAATACTCAATTTTACTGCACATATTTCATTAAACAATTTTGTCTTCATAATATATCTTAAACTTTTTTTTTTAAACGATTATAACTATCCCACTATTCTTGTATCATCAGTTTCTTTTTTGTTACCTTTATTACTTTTTTATTTAAAAAATAGAGTCACAAAATGCTTCTTTCCACTAGTCTTAAGAAAAATAATTAAATTAATTATGTGTTCAAATGAACACTAACAAGGGACATGGCCATTCTACAACAAAGTGTTCAAGGACCGTTAAGAAAATGGCAAATGATTACAACCCCTCACCCCCGGCCAAAACAAGCAAAAATTGGTTACAAAGGAAAAATTAATTATATAGCAAATTAGTCTGCATCCGAGACCTCATCTTCATCTTCCTCCAAAATGTAGACTAGAGCACGCTTTCTTGCAGCAAATACACAAGCCACGCCTCTTGATGCTGTTATCAAGATATAGGGGTACATTGCAGACACATAACCAGTTAAAATGGCTTATACTCAAATTCATACAATAACCAGCGCGACAGTAGAAATCAGAGATATCTTTGAAGGAGGGGAGAAAAGCATTCAAAACGATTATCGTTATATATAGTTCAGAAGTTTGTCACTTCGAAAGGCATTTAAGTTGAATAACCGTTCGGTTGACCCTTAAATATAACATGTACATCCAACCTATATCCATTACCAATATTACCTCAACTTTTGAACCTCTGGATATAGACAAATGTTGACGAAAGAGTAATTAGATAAAACCATTGCCCAGAAATTTGATTAATTTATCTTATGCGAAAACATGTTTTGCCAATTTCCTAAATTGGATTCTTGTACCTACAATACGCATACATGCACAGTGTGCACCCATCTTTTTCTTCTTATTCCCTATATATTAGTAGCTGTAGGATAGAGATACACACTCTTCATGATAATATTAGTCATTAAAAAATAACATTTTTTTTGTTTTGATCTTAAAAAAAATTGATTTTTATCCTTTAAATTTTTTTTTATTATTCCCTAAATAATATTTTGATTTTAATACTCATTGTCTTTTAAATGATGACATAACAGTGATTTTAATGGTTTAGTAACTTATTATGTTATCAAAGAATTTGATAGAATAGTCATATAATCTTTTTTGTCAAACTGTATTTTTAAATATTTTATTAACTAATTTAACGTCATTAGTTATTTTGAACAAATGAATATTTATAAATATAATTTATTGATAAAAATTACACATGTTATAAGTTACTAGACTATTAAAATTCTTGTTATAATATCATTTAATGTTGTTAACTGACTGTAAAAACTAAAACAAAAATCTTTAAATGATTAAAATAAAAAAAATTCTCAAGGACCAAAATAAAAAAGACATTATTTTTTAGAGATCCAGTTGATATTTAAGTTTTATGAATAAAAGATTATAAGGTTCATTAATTTGATATTTCCTAGGAACTTCTGCTGAGCAAATTGTTCATATACGAGTTTTAATGCATTTAAGTCATAGGTAGAGAAAGAGAGAGTACTAACCACTAACTGCCAAGGGAGCAATTACAGAATGAGGGATGGTGCGAGCTTTCTCGTCCCCAATATGCAGGTAAATGACAGAATCCTAGACAAACATAATTACAAAAATGACTATAATGGAACATAAAAATTATAAATAGCTTCCTAAAGGAGATATCTAAATTATTCACTATAGTGGTTTTTACTATATAGAATATAAATACTGAGATTAACTCATGGTAATTGTTGAGATTATGATAAGATTATTGAGATTTTATGAGATATATAGTCTGCAATTGTGTTAGAATGTTTGATTGATTTCATTGTAATTATTTCCTTTTATTAGTTGTATATAATTAGGGTAATTGGGTTGAATATCTTGTAGATCTTGTAATATTCTTTTCCTATGGGAAACCTGTATAAAATTTCTATCTGCAGGATAGGGCTAGGAGAGACTCCTAAGCAGGTTTTCATTCAAATACTTGTTCTCTGCCTGTGTTTCAAGTTGATATTAGAGCCCATGACAAGTGGATATTATGATAAAATTTAACAAAACACTAATCGTCCCGCACAAGTTTGTTATTGGCCATAGGTGTAACAAACAACCCCTCCATCTGGTTTGTCTTCATCAGATTGCTATTCATCAGTGTTTTCTGGCCTCATTCTGACCCAGTTTGACTGTTGACCATCTTATTTACAGTGGCCTTCCACTGTTTGGTTGCTGCCTTAATCCATTTGATGTGCCTCTCTTGATTTGGATGATGCATTTTTTTTTTTTTTTTTTGTCATAACAACTCATCTACTTCAGGGCTTTTTATGTCTCTTTAGTCTTGTTCTTGAGACTTTTGTGCGGATATCTTCTCGATCTCTCCTCTCCCATGGCTACTGAGATAGGTTCACCAACACTGAATCCAGCAGTTCCAGATTCTCAAATAGGGTTCAGTGTCCTTCATTTTCTCCGTAAATCCTACCATAATGTCAGTAAAGCTTAATGGTAAGAACTATTTGAATTAGGCTGATGCTTTCCTGATTAGGTTTCATAGTCAAAACTTTAAGATTATCTTATAAAGAAGTCTTCGGAGACTGATCAAGATCGTGGGAAGATTGGGAATAAGTAAACTGTCAATTAGTTAGTATCTCACAGCAGTCCATTGATCCAAAATTGTTGAACCACTACCGTCGTAACACCATTAGGATAAGGATTAAAAGGAGAGTGTGGTGGATATAAAAAGGATTAGGGACACGATTTTATCTTTAAAATTAATTAATAATTGCATGGAAAACTAACGATTTCATCAATGCTTATGCACCACAAATAGGATCTAAAACACCTTTGAAAGAAAAGTTTGGGAAAATTTGAAGGGATTGATTCAAGGCTTTCCACAAAAAAAGATTCCCAAAGATGGGGATCTAAGTGAACACGTTGATAATGAGGCACAACAATTTACATGCACGGCAATTTACACGACCATTACCCATTGACAAAAATTTTCTGAGGGAGAATCATGAGTAGACTTCTTGAGGTGGCCAGAGAAACCCTGATGGTTTAGAAACTAGAGTTCGTGGAGGCAAACCATGCTAGGTAATTTGTCGAGTTCAACTTCTCTATGAGGTAATTGCAAGTGTGTCTGAAAATGTATATATGATGGGAACATTTTTAGATGAATTTGACAACATGTGGGTCCTCAGACTTATAATCGGATGTACTCTCAAGGTAAGATACCATTTAAGTGGCTTCAATCATAAGAGAGCAACACAGATAGAGAGCTCTTGAGGGATCTGATGCTCAAAAGAGATCAAGGAGACAGATAGGCAACATGACAAAAAGATGGTCAGAGAGTAGTAGCACATGAATTGTACATGCCAGTGGCAGCATGTGGCTAGGTTTCCGGAGACAGCACTCCCTGGGCTCAGCCAGTTGGCAGTTTCTAGCCAAAACTGGGTGACTATATTGACACTTGGAGGTGACATGCCCTAGTCTTTACGGCTGCTAGGGTAACTAAACAATTTAGGGTTCAAGCCCAGATTGTAAGCTCTAGTACCATCTTAAGATGGACAATGAGTCAGTCAAATTACTATTACAAAATCAATTTTACAAAATGAAGTTCGTGCAAAATAATGTTTTCACATGCTGACCCCAAACACAAACATATGCAATGCATTGACTCTTGACAGTCAAAATTAAGTCAATAAAAAGATGGTTTACAATTAAATTATTAAAGTCTGTTTGGTTTGAGAAGATATTTTGTCTTCACAAATAATTACATAAACCTAACCTGGTTTTCACTTTGTTTCCTCCTTTAAAAGATTTTTGAATAAAAAAATGATGAAAAAAAACAGTTGAGGATCAAAGTATTATAATATGTAAGGATTGGAAAGAAGTTTTTTATTTTCATTTTTTTCACAAATAGTTATAGAAGTGTCACCTTATTTTCATTTTGTTTTGTATAGGAAATGATGAAAAAAACTGATTTTGTTTTTATCATCCCTACAAAAATATTTGAAAACAAGAAACAAATGGAAAACAATAAGACATTTTCATAATTTTATAAAAATAGGAAATGAAAACAAAATATATTTTCTTTAATCAAACAGATCCTTAGTTTTTCTTATTCTCTTTTTTTTGGCCTTTTGATGAGTAAAGAACTATAAAGAAAAGATGTACAAAACAAGGGGAATTTTCCTACCTTAGGAAGAACTGTTTCTTTTTGACATCACAGATTTGGTCTTCGATTTCTCATTTCTGCAGTATCTCTATTGCCTCCTAGGTGTGCTTAATTCTAATTGTAATTGTAATTTCTATATAATTACGTAGAGTTATATGCAGTATACCTACATAAAATACTTACATGTCCCCTTTCTCTTTCAGAGATGATTTAATTTTTATGATCCTCTTTCCTACTTTTCATAAATTCTATTTATCATGGGCACATTTACCAAGGCTGAGCTTTGAGGGAGATATTCAGTCAGGATACATCAAAATGGGAAATGAAAAAAGACAAGGCACCAGATATACAGGGTATCATAACTCACAAAGATAGGAACAAGTGTCATTTGAAAGAAGTTTAAGCATAAGATACAGATATATATGTTTAATGAAGCACAACTTTTGAAAATAGGCATTTTAGAAAAACATTGGTTATAGAGATCACTAATTTATGTCATTGACCATGAAAACAATGGACATAGGAAAACTTACCTTCAGTTCAGGTAATCTCCAGACATCTGTATAACCAGATCTTGATATAGAGACATATGGTAGATCACTTGCTTGCAAAATCATCATACAACCATCTCCAGCACTTTCTGATGTATTAGTAGTTTTGTTTAGTAACAAGACAATTTGATTATCCTGTTTCAAACAACATAAAAAAAAGGGAAAAATTTCAAGATTTGCTAACGTTGAAATTGAGACTATAAAGGCTGTTTGAAATACTTCTAACTTTCTCAAATGTTACCTTGTACAAAGACAGATCCACACATTGATAATCAACAGGCACACATAACAGCACAGCTTCCAAAGAACTATACCCCTTCTTTAGACAGTGTGAGTCATCCATGAATCCTCTGACTATGCATATGCAATTTACAATATCTATGAAACACTCATCAGGTACTTGGAAAGATATGTAATCAATAAACTGGTTTTGACAAGTATAAGGTGGCACAGAAGCTCTAGAGAAATCCTACACAAAAAAGCAACTAGTAAAGAAAATAATACAGCATTTTAGTAGAATTAGTAACCAACTGACATCAAATTAAAATGACTCTATATACAAGGCAGAAAAAGGTCTCTTACTGACTAGATTAGAATATTAGGAATTAGTAAAAATGTTCATTGTGTGAAGCACCTCATAATATGATACTGAAGTGGGAATCCTCATGGATGATGATGATTTTGGCAAAGATGGAAGAGGAAACAGTGATAGTATATCCTCACAAAGTATCTTTCTTGATATTGTGGTGAAGGGCATTTCAAAAGCCTCTTTAAAGCTGAAAAACAAACAGGTCACAGTGAATCTGAAAGAAATAGTAAGATGGCAAGAATAATGTGAAAAAAATATATAAGCAATTTAGAAGACCTGACTTTTATTATCTTCTCTGCTGAGGCTAAGCAATAAGTGAAAGCTTTTTGAGGTAAGTCAATTTTTGAACAAAAGAAATTTTTTTTTGTTGAAACTATTTTAAGATGGTTTACATTCAAGCTCAGTATCTAAACTAGTAGAGCAATAAATTGAATGAATCAGAATGCTTCAATGTTCATGTATGCCAACCCTCTCTAGGTAATATAAATGAGAATAAATCCATATTTCTTTTCAGTATATGGAACAAGTAATTTTACAACAGAACGAAAATGGATAGTTTGTTCATGACATTTTCTCAAGATTTTTGTAATCTTGTTCATAATGACTTAAGCACTATCATTACAATTTGATTGATGAGTGCAATGAAAATGAAATGCCAACAGAAACAGGAAGGTCTTATCTAACTAGAAGGAATAAAAGGACAAAAAGAAATACCTTAATTCTATCAGCTGAAATTCTTTAGCCAATGTTCTCCTTAGATATTCAGTGTCGGAAAATCCCCCAAACTGAACTAATTCTCTAACTCTTTGCATTGTTTCCCTGAAGAATTTGACAAATCACATTAAAATGAGATTAATCTCCAGAATTCAGACTAAGATACACACACATTTTCTCTATGCTGGATTTCTCATGTCTGTCCTTTTGCTACTCTCTTTCTCTTCTCTGATAACATTTTTTTAGGAAAAAAATATTTAGTAACAGGGATTCAAAAACATATTCCTTTACAGTATATGGTTTGAAGAAGTTCTTAATATAATTACTAAACTTACCATTTAATTCATATCTAATATCCTAGAAAATAAAAGTACCTAGTGTGAAGTGTTAATAACACCCAAAGCTCTATAAGCTACAGTACAGAGATTCACCAAAAACAAAGCTGCAGTACAGCCAACACTGTAATGAAGCAAAGATATGATGTGATGTACAGTTCAAATTAACAATAAATTTGGAAAAATATTAAAGAATTGGGAGTAGAAAACAAAACTTACAAATCAATTTCAACTTCATATTCTGTTTCTGATACTTCAAGCAACTGTTTAACTGGATCTTGTTCATAGAGAAACTTCAAGAATATAATAACATGTTCACTGCCAAAACCAAAAGTATAATCAGAAAAATAACATCTATGAACATTCATAACATTAAGGAATGTTTAGACAAACCTGTTATATGGTAGAAGCTGGTCACTTGGTTCTGACATGAGTAATTTTATACACTTTAATAGCCAGTTGAAGAAGTTTGAGTACTGGTTGAAGAAATGTAAAAACCAAAAATTAAAAATAAAATCAATGGACATAATAGCCTTTTTATAAAAATGCATTCATGGATATTTTCAAACATATTTTTCTGCTCAGACTAGTGAATCCAAACACACATGTTCCTACATGTTAAAAGAAGCCAACTACAAGCTTATCATTGGATCCTATCCCCCTCAATATTACAATATGTTCATTAACCATAGCATAAGAAATAGTATCATATTCAGAGTAAAACCAACTTCAGACCAAATGAGATAATACATGCATTTTCATCCTTTTAGAGACATGTATTCATCCACCTAAAAAACATTGCTTCTAGCTAGATGGAAATAAGAAGTAATAAAAAATTATAGGTATGATAAAATACCTCCCACAGTATTTAAATACAAGCAAAATGAAGCAATATAACATTCATTCAAACAAGATATATTAATTGGTCATACATTCCTATTTATTTGCATTTGGATAATGGATACTTTATATCCCCGGTTCTTTTTCAGTAAGCAAATTAATTGTGTTGAATTTAAAATGATGCTAAATGTAATAGTACATTATGAGGATCAGATGAGGGTACCAGCAATATTTTGTTGGGTTATTTGTTCAAAACTGATGTTAACTGTTAGAAGTTTGATCATTAGTTTAGAAGTTTTAAGTTACTATATGACCAAAGAACTTTATCTAGTGACAAACTGTAAGAATAACCTACTGTCCTGGGGTTTGGTTTTATCAAGATACATATTACCTTAGAGTTCTCAATATAGCAAAGGACTACTTATGGGGTGTTTGCTTGGCTCTTCCTAGCTCCTACAATCACATTGACAGCACACAAAGTATGGGACAAAAAAAAGCCAAGAGTTACTTAAACTTTTTTAAGATAAAAGTATTTGTCATTTCACTGGATACCCAGATAGGCACTTGGAAGTTAAGCTGGTTTACATGTCTTAGTTAATTTAGGAATATTTGCAAGAATATACTAGTAATTGAAATTAAGATTTGATGACTAACTGAAATATTGATATTTGAGTTTTCTCCTTTGTCCATTTCTTTCCTGAGTTTCCCACTAAATTTCTTCTTTTAATTATTTTTTAGAAGTCAATAAGTATACTTTGGTCATAGAACTATGGTATATACAGCAATGTTTTTAAAGATAGACCAATTATTGAACTGATGAAGGCCAGTTCACAGTTAATTGGTTGAACCATGATTGAAAAAAAATATATATATATTTTTAATATTATATAATAATATATTAAGTAATACAATAATATAGGATTATAAAAGAATTAAGTTATGTAAAATTTTAAACAAGCATAAAAGGATCATATTGCATGTCCTACAACATAAAAGAATCATCATAAATAGTCAAATAATAGCAATACATTTGTAAACCTCATCTAATAGCCATTATTTATTTAAAAATATTTTTGAATAAGTTTTTTTTATAAAAACATCTTTTTAAATACAGATTTGAACTGGTTTTTTGCCACCAATGATTTTGTTTTGTTTTACAGGTTTTCTGGATTGAAAAAACCAGTAAACTGACTGGTTTCAAGTCATATTGGCAGGCCCAGTTCTAAAAACTATTATATACAGAATTTGTTTTATTATTGTAGCTCTTGTGAAAGTAAATAGTAGATAACAATTTAAAAACTGAGAGTATTAAAATATGTAAATATTGATAGCAACAGAGCATACATTGGAAAAATAAAAGCTAAATTCTATAAGATTCATTTTAAACTTAAAAAAGGCACACCTGCTGCACAACAGATGAAAGAACCCTCATAAATCGTTCAACTTGTACAAGTAGCATACCAGCCTTTTCTGTTGCATTATTAATAAGTGACTCATCCAAGCCAATGCTGCGATAGCGTGCACGCCATCTTGAAAGCCCTCTTAGTTCTCCTATTCTGAATCCAATAACTTCTACAGCAGGCTGACAAAAACATTTAAATTTTCATATATGAGAGCTTGCAGTGAAGTTTGTTCAAATACTTTAAGTAGATTCAAAAGCAATATCATGTCAAGAATGGAAGAGTACAACTTCTGTCAATTACGTGAATGCACATGAATGTTTTATATCTCGTAACAATTTATACAATACACTACCATACACCTTTTTGTGTTTTAATCTAATGGTCATGCCCTCTCATTATTATTAAAGCAGGTGAGGCTACCAATTTTCTTCAAGAAAAGTCAGAATTATATTAAGGGACCTTGTGACAACAAAACTGGAACTTAGTTTTAGAATAATAATTGCAATTGCAATTCTTTCAGAAGACATTGAATTGAGCTCCTTTAAGCTGACCACATGGTGACAGCCTCTGAAGTCCCAAATCCACTGATGCCTACTTTGTTCACACATGGTAGCAGTTCAACGATGACCTAGCTCAAACCTACTAATGAGGTTTGACAAAAAGTTATAGCAGAATGCAAAAAGACCTTGACACAGTCTTCATTGATCTAGGAAAAAAACCTAAGACAAGGTGCAACAGGAAGCTATTTGACATGAACATTTTTAAAATATCTGATTTCAAACAACAACACATTTCTCCTTATTAGTAAACATTGCTGTACCTGGAGGTGGTCCAAGACAATACGTTGAAGTTCTTTGCCTGCACCAGAGAGAACCTTTGAAATACGCTTAACACCCTGTAAAACAACAAAGTTGCTGAATGAAACTAAATTCATAAAGAAGGGGAGTACAACTAGATAAGGCTGTATGTATACCACTTCTCCAAGAGTGTTAACAAGAAATTGATGAACTGGTGGGCTAGTCCTTGCACCACCCAAAAGGCTCAGAAACTCCTCTTGAGGTGAGGAATCAAGTCCTAGTAATGAAAGATAGAAACAAATGAATTAAAAGACAATAACAAAAAACAAAATACATAACTGTTATTGAGTTACCATGATTTAAAATTAGAGTAGACAAAGAGCTGAACTTCTCCTGAAATGTGTTCATGGCATCAGACCACAGCCTGCACATAACTGATAATGATGTCCGAACAACCTCAGTCAAATCCTCAATGTTAGAAGCTTGTTGAGCTACCTGATGAAGTTCATTTTTCCTATAGAGGTAGAAGGAACTAAATTACAGAAATAAGAGGCAGACAGAATGTCCATTGTAAAGCATGACCACATCAATTTCATTTGCAATAGTCTTGAAGACATAAAGGATTTACATGTTACAAAGAAAAAGAATGTAACAGTAGAACATCCCATTTCTCAAAGAATGTTTACCTATTCCAGAATATAGTGGTGCTTAGTGCTAAGCAATGCAGACCATGCTCGTTGTGCTGAGCCATGTGAGTTTCTCCCAAGTCATCACCAACTTCAACAAGGTCTCCTGAACACATGACTATCAAACGACAAAGATCTTTTGATAAAACAACCTAGAAACAAGTGACAACTTCAGCTTCCACAAGTAAATTACAAGGGAAGAAATGTAATATTAAACCAGTTTTTTGCCTTTATCTATCAGCTTAAACTTTTGAGAGAGTTGTTTTATGCATGATATTAGAACCTCTATGATTGAGTGATCTAGAATTTGATCCCAGCCACACTAATTCATTAATCATTAATCTTTTCACAGAATTTTATACAAAGATAAAGATAGCTTGCCATCCTTGATGTAGTTCTGCTGCTTTGATTGTATTTTAATATGCTCCTCTCATATTTCAAAAATTTAAAATACTCATTCAAGTGTTAATTAATCAACTAGTTAATTTCAAGTATCAAACTATAGTTCAGGGTTTTCCTAATTCTGTCCCAACTAAAGGGAAGTGGATCTACAAATGAAGTTCAGTGATCAAAATAAAAGGAGGACCCACCTTGTGTATAGAAGCATTTGAAATTCTGTTAGTTGTTTCTGAACCATCATGGGAAGTAGGAAAAGTGAGGTTGTGTATGTTCTGAAACACCAGCCACCATAAGAAGTTTTAATATTAATCAAAAAAAGAAACTACAAAACAAATAAAAAATAAAGATAATAAAGAAAGAGACAAGGCTAACTTGATATTGATGTTTTGGATTAATTATTTCACAAGTATTTGTCTGTGAATATTTTATTGGTTTTCCTAATATCAACAAAATGTAATGTATGACATCTTCCAATAATAATATGTTATTAGGAAAATCTTCTTAATTAATTAAGTAGTAGCTAATACAATACCAAAGCAAACAATATAGTTTGTCTTTTCATGGTCATAGTTTTAATAAGTCAGAGTAATGTGTCACAATTACTTAAAATCTCACTAATAAAGTATGCTTTATTGGAACCTCCCTACCCCTTTCTCCAGTCCAATCTGGCAATCCCTAAAATCTCAACAATGTCATAATGTCTCACATTGAAAACTTATGTTAAGCTCACTAACCAATAAGAAAAATATATGAAAAGGAAGGGTATATTACAAGATTTTAGGTCTACATGAATCAACAGCACCATAATAGTAACAACAGAAACTAATTAAGAGATCAATTGTAGTTACTTCAGTTAGCCCAGATAACCAAATATTAATTATGGCTTCAAACTAAACCACAATTAAATCTTAAGCATCCTGATCTTGACATACAGTCATGTAGGTCTCCAGAAAGTGTTTTAAAATAAAAATCAAACTGCTTGGAAGGAGAGATGGTAAATCAATAATCAATAATATATTAAATAACACTAGTCCAAAAGGTTAGGATGGTACTCCCCATCACACCTCAGCAATTAATTTATATATTAAAAAATGTTAACTTCTATGAAAGACAAAGACTTACAACTTTCCCTATAGGGAAGATGCCAAATATACTAAAACAAATGTTTCCATCTTTATCTGCACTGCAAAGGATGCTGAATCGTTGGTGAGAAGAATTCGACAGCTCCTGAAATGAATCTTCACTATCATCCATGAAGCCATTATCCCCAGATACCAATCCAGGCATCCGAGGAGCTCTTGGAGCAGGAGGAAAGAAACGAGAGGTTCTATCTTCATATTTGGAAGTGTGACCATAATCACCCTAGAAGAAAATTTAGGGAAAAAATATTAAAATAGTAGTAGAAAAGAAAATTAAAGTAGATTAATCCAGCCAAGTAGATTCATCATATATAAGAGTGTTCACTGTGTAGTCAAGCCACACAAATTCATTCAAACCTCTCATTTTTTCTCCCTCTCAACACCACCAATGTAAGAAGCATTGATGTGGGATGGTACTTATGTATATTTTATATTCAAGATATTATGTGTTAGTGTTCAAGTTTGGAACAAACTTTTAATACTTAAGCAGAAATATGAGAAACAATAAACCAAAAGAATGCAATTGGTGTTTAAAGTTTGACATAGTTTACCTCTTGCCTTTTTTATTATTTAATCCCACCATGCATTTTACACATTCTTCCAATCCAATCCTTAACTCTATTACCAACTTAATCACAACCACATACCATTTTCCATTTAGAGCATGTGAGAATTCAATCTACAAATTAGAAAATGATATCCATAGTTTAACACATGACTAAGCATCATATCTCACTATGATTTTGCTAAATAAAGGTACATATGGAAACCATATTTTATTAGATAACAAGTATCTTTAAGACATTCCACTAAATCAAAATTTATCGAACTAAATATCAAGAGTAGCCATTAGACAGGAAGAAGCGTACTGCAACTAGCTGACTGTCCTCCTCCCAGTTGAGACATATAATAGCAGCACAGTGTGATTTTAAGCTTCTTAGCAGCTTTCCATTCTGCCTTATAGAAAATATCAAGAATTAGTAATGTCACAAAAAATTAAAGGAAAGTAAACCATAAACTCTATCCACACACAAACAGAGAGATATAAGCGCCAGAAAAACGAACAGATCCACTTATGGCCAGTTTGTTTTATCTTGAAAATCCTCTCACCATACACATGTTCCAATGCAAAATCTATGGCTTAGATTAATTTGGAAACATATTCCAAATACATTCAACTGTTCAAAATCAATTCTATCCAACTGATATTTTATCTGTTAAAATAAAAGAAACAAAGAAATAATTAATTGAGAACCATGTGTTTGAATCATTGTTATTAAATAGCGGCTATGGCGCCACCATGGCAGAATGGTATGGCGGATTTCTTGTCAACCGTCATAGGTAATTTGTGAAGGTAGGTCTGCTATGACGGCACCATAAGGCGCAATGGCGTGCTTATATGGCAGAATTTTGGATTGATAACATTGGTTTGAATACACAGTAGATACGTGTTTATATAGCTTAGTTACGTTAATTATACATAAATAGAGGATATTTTGTTTCCTTTAAATTAAAGATTATGTGTCTATAAATCGCAAATATTAATAAATCAAAATATTATATTCTGATTTTTAACACTCTCCATCAAGCTAAAGCTTACTAAGCTCACAGCTTGCTACAAGAAAATAATTTATTCTCACTAAATAAATAGAAAACATAAAAAAAATTGAGCTCCACCAAAAAACAATAATTTGTAAAGCAATTCAAGGATGTTGGAGAAGCCAGAGAGAAATGCTAGAAAAAAATAGCTTAGCCAAATAATTAGAATCACCATCAGCAAGAGAGAAAATTCATTACAAGCAAAGCAAGGTTTGTTCTTCTTGAAACCACATTTGGAAGCTTCAAACCAACAATGTTGAAGACCCAAATTATTTAAACTTGAAACGAGATCTACTACTTCTAGGACAAAGATAAAACAATGCATTTGGAACATAATTGGGACTAGTGCACCTGGTACAAAGACGGGGCTAGGGTATTACATGTATAGGCAGATCTAAAGACTTTGATCATGATGATGGTCTTGCCAAAAAAACTAGTTGGCTGACAACAGGGGGCAACAACTGAAAATTTCTTCGCCAGAAAATGAGCAGCGAGCAAAAGGATGAATCAGAATTGTACATGGTTCGCCAAACATTTATCTCTAGAGACAGTAGGTCCACCTCTTAAGATCATTTTATTAGACTCTAGATACCATATTAAAATAAAAAAAAAACAAAAGAAATAATTAACCGAGAACTGTGTGTTTGAATACACAGTGGATGCGTGTTTATATAGGTTAATTACATTAATTATACATAAATAGAGGATATTTTATTTCTCTAAATCAAAGATTATGTACCTATAAATCACAATCATTAATAAATCAGAATATTATATTCTGATTTTCAACATGATCTACTAGGTAACATGGTTCTAAGATTTTATCCCGTCTTCCTAGGAAAACCAACAAAACTAATGACCATCATTGGTCTTTTATTGATAATCCTTCCTCAAATAGAAGAATATCCTATTTCTTACCTGTTAGACTAGCAAATTTCGAAAATCTTATTACCAAAGTAATCTTGAACAAGTAGAAACTTTGATCCACAATTATGGCCAGTATAGATACCCAACAATATCACAATGGGAAAAGCACACAGCAAGAGGCTCAATGCCCATGAATTATATGTGAAACTAAACATTAAAGTAACTTGTTTAGTCTGGAAAGCCTCAAAATAAACAGTCGGTCCAGGAACTCTTAGAAGTTCCAAACTTACATTTCTCCCTTTAGATTTCTCGCGGTAGCATACCATATGAAATAAAACATTTATTAACATTTAGAAAAAAACCAATAAAGAACAACTGACTAAAAAGATTAGTTCTGAACAAAGAAAACCACTACCCACCTCAACATCATGCAGTGACAACGTCCCGTCATCAAGTCCAACAGCAATTGCTTTACCATCAGGACGCCAACACAAAGATGTTATGCATCTTCCTGCAGGAAAAAGAAACATCCAATTAACACCAAACCATAACTTCAAAATCCAAACGAGAAACCAGAACAACGCGTGGCATATTGTTTCTAGGCATTTCCAAAATTTAACCATTTACAGAGCATTAAAAATAAAGCATATTGAAGTGTAAGCAATTTTCGTCATCAATTTTAAAAATAAGTAAATTGAAGAGAACTAGGGAGAGAAAGAGAGACCTGGAGTTATGGTCCACAAGCGTTGCCAATTGAAACGATGGAGAAAGATCTTAGAGTCGTCAGTTACCATGGCGAGCAAATCCTTCTCTGGATTCCATTCCGCAATTTTGATCTACGGTTCCAAATTCATTCAGTAAAATCAAACAAGCTTTAAAAACTGCATGGATATAATTTAACAGTACCACCAATGGGAAAGTGAAATTGAGAAAACCTGAGAAGCGAGGGGTTTATCGAATTGAAGCTGAAAGGGAAGCACGCGGGAGGATTCGTCGGTTTCCATGTCTAACAGAAAAGTTGAGCTTCGCAGAAAGTTCAAAATGTAGAGTGATTCAGCAAAATTGATGGAAGTAAAGTGTGAATGGCGTGAGTGAAACAAAACCCTAAGCAGTGAAGTGCGGGTGGTTAAGAAGCAAATCTTTGGAGAATAAATAAATAAAGGATGGAATTGATGAGAGGAGAAGACAGAAAGTGATTGCGAGTCAGATATGAGAATGGCGCAAAAACTACAAACGGAGCCTCCTTGGTCAGGTTTTTTTTAGATGAAGTTTGTTTAAGTTTGAATAGGGGCAAAGGAGGGAGGGAAGGAAATGAAATGTGAAAATCTGAATTTTTTTGTAAATTTTATATATCTAAATAGAGTCCCTCAAATATGAAGGAGGCCAGCAGTGGGCTACGTCTAGTAAATTAATATATTTTTAAAATAAAAATTAGGATAAAAATATTTTTATTGTCTTAAAATATTTT